>JAANSK020208091.1:0-14426 GCA_011763485.2 Isoetes engelmannii
ATTATTTGAGTAGAGATGGGAATATTGATCTATCATATAAGATTTTTCAAGCAAATGAATATTCTAGAGCATGATGGGCGCTATCTTAATCATATTAACTTCCTTTGTGGATCTGCTATTTTGTGTATCTACGTCTAATTTGATTTACTTGGTGCATTGCCGTTGCGCATTGTTGTGTTGAGAGTGCCATCTGATGTATCCATCTGAGAGGAGTATTCACTCAAACCTGCTAGTACGCAAGAGAAGTTAGTTGCTTTCCTTATGCCCATCTTGGTTTTAAATGTTTATGCCAAGTGAAAGATGTCAATGTTGAACTTATAGGTACCTACCATCCCTGCAAGCATTCGAACGGGGGACCATCGCCTCCGTATTGAAATGGGACGATGGGCAAGAGAAGCACGTAAGGACAAAATTTGCCAGTGTTGCTGCCAAGGGGTCATTGAAGACGAGCACCTCCTCCTATGAACAGGTTAGTGCGCGGTATCTGCAATTGGTAGTATCGAACCAGCCACTGGATCTCTTGTTGGCACCGATGCGGTGGAAACACTAGGGTCGTATCTTCAGGAAGTCATGGATGAGAGGCATCGGCTCTGCCGTTCTGGCTTGTGATGGCATCTTCGTGTCCAGTATACCAGCAGGTTCATTGCCGCCACGATTTTCCCCCGAAAACCCCCTAGGGCGGGGGTCTTTTATCGGGGCCATAATGCGCCTGTTGTTTCTCTTTGTAAAGGTCCCATAGGCCAATTGGTCACCATGGACGATAAAAATGTTATTCTATTCTATTCTATTCTATTCTATTCTATTCTATTCTATTCTAATGAACTTAGAAATTCAACACTTTGCTCTGCAATTGATCATCTAAAAGCCCCTCAAAACCTTTGGCAACAAGCATTTTGCCCAGCTGTAGGACCTCTTTGTTCCACGCTAAATGAAATTCCCCATGTTTTGCAACATTGTCAATATTTTTAAAAGCAAAATCACTTACAGTTTCATCCGAACCATATAGCGATGAATCTGTGGAGGCATCCCCATCACATCGCTCAAACTCGTCAAGCTCCGGATCCAAGGGAGAGGAAAAATGGTTCAGAGATGATTCAAGGTCCGTAGAAACCCTTCCTATTTTTCAAGGAAGGAGAAAATAGGAAGGGTTTCCATATAAATTTAAAATTTATATTTTGAATTCTAGATAGACGTGCGCTTTAATGGAGGGTGGTTGTATCGGTAAGAGAGACCATAAAAGTCACACGTGGGAATATTTTAAATAGAAAATAATTTTATGGAAACCCTACCTATTTTATCTGGAAACCCTTCCGATTTTCAAAATGAGAAACCCTTCCTATTCTCCATGGAAACCCTTCCTATTTTCCAAAGCAAGAAATTCGGTAGGGTTTCTCTGGAAAATAGGAAGGGTTTCTATGGAAACCCTTCCGGGTTTTAAGGAAAGCTGGAAGGGTTTCTCTAGAAAATAGGTAGGGTTTTTCGGGAAAATAGGTAGGGTTTCCTCGGAAAATAGGTAGGGTTTCCACCAAAGGACAACCCAAATCGGGCTGGTATAAAACCATCGACTTTAATATAGGACAGTTCCAATTTTAATATAAGACAACGGAAGGCTACTTTATCTGCTACAATCTTAAATTCATTCCCAAAGTGGCATTAGTAATTTTCATGTAGATATGCACAAATATCTATTATGGCTCGTGTGATGTTAGTTATGCTTTTGCAGACGAACATTGCAAGCACGTGCACCCACCATTTCAATGTAGCTTAGTTTTGATTCTGTTTTTGTTTGAAGACTTTCTAAGTGAGTCCAGCATATCGGGACATCTTTGACTAATAGTCTTAAGGCTATTACCTTGCAACTAGTATTATAATACCCAGTTGGGATCTTGCGTCTATTTTTTCGTCAAAAACCCCAGGTTCTATATGACACATTTACCAACTCTTTGGACTAGAGTGGAAGCCCATCTTCTGTTCACACTTAGTGCAACTAAGTACCTGATCCTAGTCAGGTAACTCGCTTACCAATGTGAATCCAATAAACTTGATCCTAGATCTAAGAATACCATACTATAAAATACCTCGCTTCTTTATCAATATAATCAATATAGTGGTAATAACCATAGATCCCTCCCTCCCTCCCCATGTTTTTAATGAAAATGAGCTCTTGCACCTAGTCTACAGACCGATCAGAGTCAGCCAGAGGCATCAAAACCCTAAAAAGTCTTCCCAAACTTAATCTATAAAAAATTTCTTGTTGTCAGGATCATTGACCATTTTTTGAACCGGTTAGAAATGCAAATTGAAGTGTCTTATAAAGACCTTTTCCATCAGACTTTTATACTACCACTTTTCCCCGCAACTGATGGTTCGATGGGGAGTGTAAGTAGGTCAAATATAGTCTTCCTCAGGTCACTGACCCCACCTTGCGCCCAACTGCCAGCAGCCACTACCGGGCACTCCTCAAGGCAAAGACGGTGAGGTACCTTGCACAGCACCAGCAAGATATTGTGATGCTCCTAACTTCGTATACGAAACCCACCGTATACTCTACAGGACACTCCCCATCCAATGGTCTTTGCCATCAAATGGGCCCTCTGTCGAACTCGAGGCTGTGATGACTAGACCTACGAGCTGAGGAATGAAGGTGTCATTCGGCCCTTCCTCAATGGGCTCCTACATCAGCGGAAGCATAAACATATAATAAGCCTAACATAATAATAGAACTACCTCGAAGGGTATGGAGATCCATCCAATCACTGTATCCAAACATGCATCTAACACATGCTAGCATTATAGGGAGGCTCCTACTCCGGCTCAGACTCATAAGGTGAGGTGAGTCTTGAGGTGAGTTGACTGACGGTAAAGGCTCCAAGATAGATCATACCGAGTCATCACAACGACTTGGGTTGGCATATAGACAATGGCTAGGGTTGAACACTCCATCCGCCCCTCCTGTGCATACTATGCAGATAGGCTGGAACGAGCTCTGTGGTGATTGAAGCCTGCCGGATATGTAATCTCATGGTATCACCTAATGAGACTACTCCCGGTCGCATCTCTATGGTCCGATGAGGCAGGAGAGGACAAGTCCCCTCCCAAAATATGATGGATCCATGGGCGACTAGAGGATCATGATGGCACAAGTTCTTCCTCCACTTATTCCCCTTATGCCTAGCCAGAATGGCACCTGCTAACTAGGCGAGTCGGGGCAACACCTAAACCAGGAGAGTGTCGAACCCATACTTGGCCCACACGAAGTGACCGAGTATAGGTCTAGTCCGCTACGAGGACCCATGTAACCTTTCTCAGCAGGGTCCTGCCCTCCATTCGTCATCGTATCCCATTGTCTGGTATTCAATCACCCTATAGTGCCCCCAGCCAAGTGGACTCTATGCACAGGCCGAAATATAATAAGAATTATAGAAGCTAAGCTAGAAGCATTGTCTAATAGTAGACTTCTAGGTCTCTATCCCCCTTCCAAACACACAAGAGGTGCAAATAGAGAATATTCACCCATCATCATATCACATGACTTGATAACAAGAGCATAATCATCTAATCCTAATCATACATCTAACTTATGGTTAGGGTTCTTTGATTAGAGTTCAAAATCAGAACTAAGGTTCTAGGATGGCTTTACTCGGAATGAATGCTAGCTTATCTGAAGTGCTAACTTCCAAATGAGCTAGTCACTAACTACTCAAAATACCTGGTTCCAAGGAACTTCCTTCTGCCCCTGGCGTTTTCATCCCTAGCCGGATCTTGGAATAGGTGCTCCTCACGCTCTTATGCTGACGCTCCTGGGGCTGCTGCAACACTCGATGTTTTCAAAGACGATTCTCGATTCAAAGTTGCGATGATAGTTCGAAGTCAAGCAGATAATTGGGCAAAAGTGGTCGAGGTCAAGGGTTTGGCCTTATATAAGGTTAGGGTTCACATCATGACCACTTGGCTCCAATGGGATGCCGCCACATGGCAATACACCTAAGGGGTGTGTCCATGTGGATAATGGTATTCATACCTAAGGTTAGCTAAGTTATGTAGACAACATAGCCTACTAGGTATTTGGTCCAGTGTTAAACCACTACACCCGAGGTCACGGGTGCAAACCTGACCAATATCGGTCTAAGTAATGGGGACCTTAAAACTCCATTGTTCCGAGGTCACGGGTTCAAGTATGATCAATTGGTCCTGTGGTAGGGACCTTAAACTTGCCTTATGTAATGGATAATCAAGTGCAAAGCCGCTCTTAGCATAGAATCAGAATGATCGCTTCTAGGAGTGCATTGGCTTCCATATGATGTGTAATCTTAGCATAGAATCGGAATGATCGCTTCTAGGAGTGCATTGGCTTCCATATGATTTGTAGAATAAAGTGAAATAGAATGTAATCATGATGTGATGATGAATAGACTGACGTCCTTCAATATAAAAACAAAAGAATATATAGTCTACTAGGTATGGCCTAATACAATGTATACAAGTCGTATAAGATGACTTGTATGATGACATGGCCATAGAATATACGTATTCATATCGTATATTCTAGTAGAACGTCACATCCCCCCCCCCCCCCCGGGGCTTAACATTGTCCTCAGCATTGCGCTAAAGTAATGAATTCTGCATCAACCTTATGCAACAAAAAGTTACATTTATATAATTTATTATGACAATAAACTTCTGATATATTAAGTTTGACCTATAATTGTGAAGGCTAGATTCACATCTATACACAAAATTATATAACCCCACAAATTCATACAATATAAGTTCTAGACAAAATCCTAAGAACTCCTATTTATCTCGTGATGCGCTCCCTTCCACATATTGCCTCCTCCTCTATTGGCCAATAACGAAGCACATCGCGTTTGTTTAATTAATAATTTGTGGTTTTAAGGGTCCACCCCTTGTTTAAATTTACATTATATTAATCTATATGCATGTAATATGCTTAATCTAGTCTATCATGCACCTATTCCTGTCCTAGGACACGTACATGCCTATTTAACCTATAAGCTTTAAACCATGGTCTAAGGAACATGAACAGAATAATCCCATCATCGCGCGCATGCTCGTATGCCTTGACTTAACCTATAGCAAGGTGGATGCATACACTCCATGCTAAATGCATTCAAACGCCTTCAATGCATACTTAACCTAAGCACTAAATCATGGTCTAAGGAACATTTTCTAAAAGATGATCCCATCATCGTCCATGATTTCAGCCTACGCTCATGCAACTTAACCTAAATCAAAATGAATGCATCACTTCATGCTGAATGCATGCACTCACCGCTCGACTCGTTGTTGACGATGTCGGTGGGAATTGCGATCTCTAGATGAATGTAGTCTCCCCTCTTGGATTGCTGATTCAAAATAACAACTTAGCATAACCCCTAAAATCCGATTTGTCCTCATCATCTGCCCATCGTCTGTAGATGATAGGACGTACTCATCCATCGTTTCATCTGAATCGCGCTGGCAAAATCCTTTCAGAATGCACTGATGAACTTTGGATTGCAGTCAGATACTATTGCTCTAGGCATAACATGTAACCTGAATATCTCTTTAGTGAAAATAAGGCGGTATCTAACACTGTATCAGTTGTTCTTCATGGCAGAAAATGTGCCATTTTAGATAACTTGTCCACCACGTCCATTAAGGTGTCGAAGCCTCTCTGCATTCGAGGAAGTTCTGTGATGAAGTCCATACTGACCACCTTATATTTCCCAACTGGAACTTCCAAAGGTTCTAGCAACCCTGGAATTTGGAGTTGCTCCGCCTTCGCCTGCTGACGTACTTGCCATTGTCGAATGTAGTTGGCGATTTCCTTCTGCATGCCAGGCCAATGGTAACTACTCCTTATCTTGAAGTAAGTTTTTATAATTCCACCATTTAGCAAAGCCCTCCACGAACTTTCTATAATACCCTGCTAACCTAGAAAAGTCCTGACTTCGTGGAACCTAGAAAATTCCTGACTTCGTGACGTTCCTTGGTGCTATCCAATCTTCCACGACTTCGATCTTCCCTGGATTGTTGGAGATTCCCTCCGCTGAGACCATGCTGCCATGAACCTACGTGAAGAACAAGGAAAATACATGGAAAATATGTAAGAAATACGCGAACAATCGGCAAGAATCTTATATATGATCAAAAAATCAGAAATATAATGGCCCAAAGGCGAGCAGGAACACAAGACAGATGCCTGGAAGGCTCAAGATTGGTGTTGAACCGGAATGGTTCACAAGAATGAGGCTCCTCTATATATATGTATACCAACGGTCCAGATCGTGCCACTCCAACGGATGAGATCTTGCCAAGTGTTGTACGTGCACATAGGTTCCAGAATGTTCTATGACTTACCACGCATATGTGGAGAATGCAAGAGAACACCCCCAAAGAGGTATAGGTAGTATACTTGGTTAAGGTATGTGGAGAAGGTTGCGAGTTCAAACCCTGCCTCTTGCCATTACCTTTTTGCATCCGTGTGACGACCATCTTTTGTACATATGATTATAATGCTCGTATAGTATAAATATTCGTATGGTTGTCACACCATCCCCCTCATACGACGGTGCCGAGTCCTCAAAGCTGGAGCCGGAGTACTTGGACTTGGCTTGTTCCGATACCGTTGGTAGAATTCTGCAATCTTGTCAAGAATGTTGCTCAAATCGGCAGGTTCTTAGGTCTAGTCACTTGGAGAGTATCCTTCCCAGTTGACAAAGTAATACAGTCGTCGACGGAGAAACTCAAAGTCCAGAATCTCGTGAACCTCGAACTCCTCATGATCGTCAATTTCCCATGGTGGAGGTGGCTGCGGAACTCGATCTGGAAAGGGATTAGGCATGTACGGCTCCAGTACCGAAACATGAAAGACAGGGTGAGGGGGAGCTGATTCAACCGATTCTTGTCCAGGTCAAGTGGTTTTTTTCGCATGATGCAAGGCTTCAGATTCAGGCCGATTCAAGTCCAGGACTGCCGATTCAGGCCGATTGAGGTCCAGGCCGACGTTGCCAATCCAAGGCCAAACGTTCTTTTGTTAAAATATTGCAACATTGGTGTGTTTTGCACCATTGAAAGTGGCAGGGAAGTTTTTGATAAAATATTTAATGGCCTTTGATCTGGCATAAAGCATGAAATATCCGCAAGATCAATGGTCAGAATTGAAAGATGAAAAAAAACCCACAAACATACGATGCTATTAAAACGTTGCATGAGTTGTCAAACGTAAAAACCTAGCTCAACTCCATATTGGCTTTAAGAAGTACAGAATCCCAAAACTTTAAAATGCAACACGTATTGCGTCACATGCATTCCAAAATTTCTCAAAGGTAAATAATAGTAGATGCCTTTAGCAATGCGACACATATTACTAATCTTTACTTTATCTGTCCACTTCACATTTGGGATAGTTTGGCATTAATCCAATCACGAGTCTCCGTTCCAAGTATTTCGACACCCATATCGATGGGAGTGTTTACAGTTGCTCATCCCAGTGTTTCCAACATAGCATAAGCGTAAGTCTGCCTACTGTCTGTAGAACAAATATCCCGATTTTTTCTGCAAACACACATTTTCTAACGCTTATTACTATCATCATCGTCATCAGAAAAGTCTGTTTGTATTGTACTGAGACACAATCTTGCAATTGCTGTCTGCAAAACTTGCAGCACTGAAAGATCTCAAAATTTTCCATCCTTACACAAGCCTGTTAACATTTAGATATCGTGTTAATTTGAAGGGTAGTTGACAAATAAAAGACCAGAACCTGGCAAGCAGAATTACCTTCTGAAGGAGGCCTTTTAAGTAATCATTTCACGGTACAAATGGAGCTATCATATATAAAATTGAATCCCGGTGCAGAATTGAACTTTACAACTCACCTTGTGGAGACTATAATTTAACCCT
Source organism: Isoetes engelmannii (assembly GCA_011763485.2). Taxonomy (NCBI): domain Eukaryota; kingdom Viridiplantae; phylum Streptophyta; class Lycopodiopsida; order Isoetales; family Isoetaceae; genus Isoetes; species Isoetes engelmannii. The sequence goes on from JAANSK020208091.1 coordinate 7,909, forward strand.
TGCCAATGCGAGATCCCATACCTCCAAATTGGGGGGGAAGGGATTGCATCAAGTCCGAGCTAAAATTACACAGGCTACAGGAAAATTTGAGACACTTTTCAGTAAGATATCATTTTATAAACTCTTGTTGCTGCCGCATATGAGCAATATGCTTCCGCTACAGCAGATTACAGCCTGATCTCTGTGATAGTGTCATGTATGCATTTTATATGCATGTACCAACCATACGATGGCATCCTGGCACAGCAGTAGACTCGGTGCAGAGATTGATCGATTCTGATACATTAGCTCTTCAAAATGGCCATAAAATTGGAAGATGAGACAGTCCTTTCATCTCCGTTTTGCATTTCCAGTTCTTTTCGGTCTGACGTATCTGCGTCCACTCTTGTCACCGCCGGAACCCACAGTAAAAGCACCTGCAGAAAAGTTGAGATCACCAGGTTGCCCAAAAGGACTCGGGACAGCCGGTGCAGAAGGGGCTCCAAATGGAAGTGGAGGTTGTGCACCAAATGCAAAACCTGCAGCTGCTGGTGCAGATTGTGCACCAAATTGGGAGGGAGGCTGAGCAGCTTGTGGAGATTCTTCTACCATACTCTCCTCCATTTGTTCATTCATTTCGCTTACTGAAGGTCCATTACTCGATGCACCAAAGGTAGGTGCTGTGCTTGACAGTCCAAATACTGAAGGCTGTTGAAAAGCGCTCTTTGCCTCAAAACCAAATGCAGACGTAGTGGATCCAGAATTGAATGTAAATGAACTGCCTGATGAATTATTGGCTGCACTTGCACCAAACATGAAATTGCTCCCGTTGCTGGAGGAAGCAGCTCCAAAAGAGAAAGGCCCGCTTAGAGAAGAACTTGCTCCAGCTCCAGCTCCAGCTCCAGCTCCAAAGGAGAATGTTGAAACAGGCGCAGAAGAACTTGCTCCACTCGTCATGGTGCCAAATGAAAACTGCGATGAAGTAGCAGCAGACCCTGCACCAAACATAAATGGAGCTGTTGCAGAAGAGCTCGTTCCATTAGCTTTTCCTCCAAATATGAAAGGTGAAGTGCTTGTTGACACACTGGCTGCACTAGTCACATTTCCAGCAAAAGAAAATGTGGGTGAAGTTGTAGATCCCGAGGACGAGAAGGCTGTTGAACTAGGACCATTTGCTGGAGCTGCTGTGAACGAAAAGCCTGCGGTGCTTGATGACAACAAACTCCCACTACTGGCCCCAAATGAGAAAGAGGGTGCCACTGCAGTAGAGCTTGCACCAAAACAGAATGGGCTTGTTGAAGTAGAGCCAGCTACATTAGCACTCGACCCAAAAGAGAATGACGACGGCCCAGAAGAGCTTGCACCTGCTGAAGTCTGCCCAAATGCAAATACACTCTGACTTGTTGCACAAGCAGAATTTGCCCCAACATTAAACGTGCTTGAGGCAACTGGAGCACTTTCAGTACTAGAGGCAGACACTGGCACAGAGAACATTTCAGAGCTAGAAGTAGTTGCTGCTGAAGGTGCTTCATTACCCTTCTCTACATTTGTTAAGGTTGAAAAAGAAAATGCTTGTACACTTGAAGGGGAAAATATAGTAGTTGGCCCAGAAACTCCCGGACAAATGCCACCGAAACCTCCTGAAAACAGAGACGTGTTAGCAGTAGAGCTTGTTGAGTTAGACATGGCGACAAATGGTGATGTTGTGGTTTCAGAGGTGTCTGCTGCAGAACTGCAAGACAGCCCAAACACAGGTGAGCTCTGACCCGTGGTAACTCTTGCCGAGCTCGTCTCAAGACCATTTGCTGCAGCAGAACTCTTCATCGACGCCGATGCTGCTGCTGCTGCACTTTGCAGTCCAAAACTGAGACCAAATGATGTATGTGCAGCCGGCTGATGGCCTCCAAACATGAAACCCCCTGATTCAACAGCTGCAGACTGGGAGCCTGGCCGTAAATACATGTTAAGTGAGTATAACAATTATCTTGGTGTCTATATAGAGACAAGAAATTTATTCATACCTGACTTCGGCTCTCCTAAAGAAGGTGAAGGTGCTTTAAACTGAGTAACCTCGGGGGACTGCAATGGTGTTGGTATAGATAGAGGAGCTTGGGTCCCAAAGTTAACACTATAAAACAAAAGATAGGAGTTACAGTATGATCTTAGACCACAAAAACCTTGTGAAATACTACAACAGCACTGACAAGTATAAGAAATACATACCTAGGAGGTACCTTTACTTTTACAGGCTCCTGTGTCAAAACGTTGTTCACAGTTGCAACTAGTGGTTCCTGTCCAGCTTCTGCAGTTGCCGGTTGTTTTTCTGTTGCCTCTGTAGCATTTTGAAAAGTCGTATATAAAGTAGTCGACGATGTTGCTGAAAATATGGGCTTTTCAGTTACAGAGAAAGAAATTGGTTTCAATGTAGCTGGCTCTGCTATAACACTTGCATCTGAAGAACCTTGAGTTTTTGAAGCACTTGTCCCAATCTCATTATTCATCGGTATGTCTACATGTTTCTTTCCTATTGATGTGGCACTTGCAATGTCTTTGGAGAAATTTACTTGTGACTGTTTTATATCCTTGGCTTCAGAAGCTTGAGGCAAAAGATTATGCCCTTCATCGTCCGAGTTATATTCCTGCACAATCATGTATTATAAACTTATACTTCGACATAAGAGAAAGAGGAAAAATAAGATAAGAGTTTCTGCCAACTTGCCTCAAAAGCTGCGTTCATACGGAAACCCCTTTTAACATTCTCTGTGCATACTGGACCATTACTCATTGGTGTCTCGTTATTTTCTTGCACACTGGTCATCTTCACTCCAATACTGCTCATCCCCTCCTTTTCCTCTGGCATAGTTCTTGGCACATCCTTAACTTCAGGAATCAACTTATTACATACATCAAGATTGGAATTGTCCCTTGAGGGTCCCGGTTCACATATATCTGGAAACTTAACTGATTGCATACTCTTCCGTGCTTGATCATTAAGCATGCTCAAGGACAACTCTTTAGGTGGTCTTGCTCTGACCAATGCCAGCTCTTCATCTAATGCCTTTCCCTTTGGTGATGGGGTCACTTTCTCCAAAGTCTCCAAAATTTTGCGAGCCGTTTCACTTGACTGAGCTGGCACAAGAGGCAAATTTTCTTTAATGATGCCTTCTTTTCGTGTACCCTTACCTTTGTACATTGTCAGGTTCCTCATCCGACCATAATAAGGCCCATTTCCAATCTTTGGAGCTCCAGTTGACAACGAAGACAGAGGTGGGCCAATCGCAGCTCCTTTTCTTAAAGTGCCTGGTGTTCTCCAGTCTAAGGAGTTCCCCGCAGCAAAAGGACTTGATTTTTGCCGTGTCCGGCGCAAAGAACTAGAAGGCATATTGTCTTCCAGAACATCACTTCTTCTCTTTAATGACTGCGTATATCCATTGACGCCAAAGTCAGGAAGAAAAATGGAATGATTCAATCTTAGACTAAGTAAAAACATTGATAATAATAGAAAAAATAGAAGCGCTATAATGAAGAAGATAAAGTTCACAATTCAAAAACATATGAAAAGAAGCACCTGCGGAGTAGCAATAGATTGCCGAGCTTCATCCATTTGCTGTAATAGACGTGAATTAAAACCAGAAACCCTACAAAAACTTTGGCTAATCAGCAAATAAAAATTCTTACTTCAGAAGGCTTTGACAAGGAATGTGGTGTCCTAGGGAATCTTGACGCTGGTTCTGTGATCCTCAACTGTTCTCTAGGGCTTTCTCTTCCAATAGTCAGTGCATCTTTATAGTTCAGCATTCTGGCAGGAAAAGTAGGTGTAGAAGAAAAATGCCTTCCCATATACGCTTTTGCAATATCCACAGGGGATGAACAGTTTACATCTTGTACCTGCGTGGTTTGACATTAACCAATAACATGCACGACTTATCCATTATTTGCTTCCTCGCAATGTGGAATAACATTTAGAATACTATCCTATACAAATGACTGTCAGACATTAAAACATGCCGCATGTTACCTACCAGGTCCTCATCGCTAATGAAACCTTCCCATCTTCCAGTGTCTGCCTCCCCAGCAGGTAGTTCAAAAGATCCACCCAAGCCACGTTGATTTCTTGCTACTTTTAATGTATCCTTTTGACTGTCATCAGATTGCTGACTTTTTGAGTACTCATTTTCAGCAACTCTAGGGCGTAAAACTTGTATAATACGATTATACTCCTCCCTGATATTAGCCAAGAAGGTCAGAGGAAATTGAAAAAAAGGTTATCATATCAAACAAGTTGGACCAGAGCTTACACGGATAGCGTCTTCCGCTTTAATAAGCCTTCAACTTCCTCCTCGCCATAATTATTGTGGTTCTCAATATTGTTCTGCTCAAACGAACATAAAAGAATATAGAAGAAGAAAATGAGAACTAATTGAGCACAGATCCACAAATATGCTAATGGTTTTCTACATGCTGAACACTGGTTGAGCACAAACAGGATAAGATTTACAAGGTTCAGGACTTGTATCAACGTTCTTTAGATCAAAAAGAACTACCATAAGAAAATTAAACAATATTCTAGTGCTATAACCCTTACCACTTCGACCAGAGTGGTTATGCTCATTTCTTTCTCCTCTAACAACTCCCTTTCTGCCACACGCCAAAAAATTCACTTTAGAATCATCGAACATACCGCCAAAGAATACTACCTCTTAATCTCAAGGATTGTGGTCAATAGGGAGTAAGTTGACACAAGTACAAGGATTTCTATCGCCTAAATTTTGGGTAGTCCTCAATAGTTAAGCTGTTATTTCATAGCAGAACGGTTGAAATGGTAAAAACCATAATGTAGGATTAATCCTCTTACCTATTTCCACATGTTCTTCACCATCCTGAGTTGCTGCAGGAAGGGGTGGAGGCAAAAGCCTGGGAACAGACGCTTCGGTAGCTCCCTTCCAAAAAATACCAGACAACAATGACGAAGCTCCATTCAAAATCTTTGAAGCTGCAGACCCAACAAGTCCAACACTCAGCCATGGCTTTTTCGCAGACGATCTTGCAACTGCTGCACTAGTGAGCTTAGCCGCGGCCTGAGGACCTGCAGAAGCATGCCTCCCTACTGCCGGTCTCTCATAAGGCAAACCGGACTTCTTTGCAAACCCTGAAACCCCTGTTCTAGACTTAAGCTTTCTAGATGCGCCCCCAGCTCGGCCACTGTTGTAAGGATTGTTCCGGCCTTCTTCACGATTGGCTTGTAATGCTTCTAATCTATGAAAAGCATGAATCCCGTCCATGTTTGAATCTTGAGCAGCATCCCCATCTTCCTGTTGTCTGTGCGAATATGTATCTATTTTCTGCGGCTGGAAAGGCTCCGCCATAGCCAGATCGCCCTTAAGCTTTGCGTTTCTGCTCCTTCCCTCCGCCGTATTGCTAGCTTGCTAAGCTCAAAGGTTTTGGGTTCCGCCGCTCGGCTTCGCGGCGCCGCCGGCTACTCGTCGTATGTGCCATGGCTGCGCCGCCACCGCGTCTCCGCCCAGACACGACTGCCACGTCGGCTGATGACTCGGATCGAAATTCTTTGTGTACCCTAAACAAGGTGTTGTCGCGCATCGAGTTGCCCTAAAATGATAATTGAGACATTTGTTGAATTCAAGTTGGTTGAGCTCTTTGTGATGGTGTTATAAGATTGAAGAGATTGACACCCAAGGCAAGGCAACTGACCATAATAAGCGCCCAGATTCCATTAGGCCGGTACTTGTTGTGGGGACGAACCGAAGAGGAACCGGCAAGCGACTAATGTCGTTGTTGCAATTCCACTGCAGGGTGGAAATCCTTGACGTGGAGTCGGATATCCGATTTTTTTTTTACGAGGGATGTTGCCCTGGCAATATGCATGCAAAGCCTACCAGCTAAGTTGAAGAATGCTTGAATCTAGGAACTACAACTTTCAATGGAATGTCGATTCCTGCAATTTGCTTCAAATAGCCTGGTAGTTGATGCGAGCAAGGTCTGAATCAATCGCAGTAGTGGAATCTGGGTCTAATATCATAAGAAATGTTTGATCAAAATTACTAGGAATCTACAACAACTTTATATGGCGTAAAATGTTCCCCAATTTATGAAGCGGCCGCTGATTCTATTCCTATAATCTAGACATACTACTAGGGGGAGGATTGGTTTGGGCATCTTGAGGTTTATTTTGAGCATATCTAATCATCTAACGGCTATAATTACTAGTTCATTTATCGGCAGTGAAAAAGTTTTCATCAAAGGTTTTTGGCTTTTTTAGCTCCGAAATTTTTTTATGTCCACTGGTATTTTCATTTTTAGCGCAACAGCCCAACCAGGGGTCTTAAGTTATCTGAAAGCCTAGCCTATCCACGTGTCTTAAAAAATGACATGGACTAGACTTAGACCGTTCGATTTTGATCTAAAGCAGTAGACGGTTCAGAAAAATAGCGGAACCATGCCTGATGGGGAACGTCGCCTAACTCTCAGCATGCCCTCGGCACGACCTCCGTAGCCTAAACCTGATTAGCCATGCCTATCAC
>JAANSK020208202.1:0-14425 GCA_011763485.2 Isoetes engelmannii
TGTACTTGCTTCCACGGCCAAGATCATGCCACTCCAGTGGGCGAGATTGTGCCAGGTGTCGCCCATGCGCATGGTCCATGTGGCGACCATACCGTGTACGCGGTATAATACGCGTATGGTCGTCACAAAGGCAACATCGCTAGGATTGCGGAACTGGCAGAAGAGCTACAATCCTCCACGCCCAAGTTGCTCAAAAAGCAGCTTGCTACAGAGAAGCAACGCGTCTCTGTCATTGAGACCTACATGCAACAACATGAGGATAGCCTCTGCTTAGTGCAGTCGGAAAGCAGCAGGTAAGTTGAGTCTTGCTGACCTATAGACACATCTAGACACCCTGTCTGCCAGCATTGACACCATGGCTCGCGACATGGAATGTTTTGACCAGGAGAGGAACACATCTCTATCCCACCTTCAGTCAAAAGCTAAGGAGATGGCCGCTACCATTCAAAGGGTTGTCCAGGCAACTACCGACAATAACCGGTTGCAACATCAATGCATCCAGACCCTCCATGGGTAGGGTCGTAGCTTTAGAGATAGCAACATAGAGGATACCACCAGACTTCAGATGTTAGAACAAAGCTCTATCGCGTGGGATTTTGATATGCAAGAGCTACGCAATGCAATAGCTCAGCAAAGGAAGGGTATCTATGTTGATGCTCATGAGCAGTTGTGCCTTTGCATGCACGAATGGAAAGGAAGGTGGTGCACTAGCAAGTGCTTGCCTCGTAGATCAAGGTCTTGCATGCTAGGCCTCTTGTGACTGAGGCCCCTTATCACTCGCCCGCAACACATCCATGAAGACAAGAAAATGCTAACCAACAATGCACTCCCACAGCTTCCACATCACCTCATACCTTAGCAAGGCAGCACAGACAGCCCCACCCAGGCTCGAGAATCTGGGGCAGTCTGAAGGCACTTGTCGCAGACATTGCAATGCAATTCAGGGAGCAACAAGAACAACAACACAGAGGGCAGAATGTTGTGGTCCAAGGCCTTCTCAAAGAAACAGGAGAGAACCTCACTGACTGGCTCCAGACCATGATCCTTTCAAGGATGAAGATTCATATTCTGGTGTCCATTCTCAGAATAACTCGCCTTAATATTCAACGCTCGGATAGGTCACATATCATGAAATTCACAGTGTCAGATACACTGGTGGGAGGTGATGTACTCCACCAAGGGGTAAAGTTGAAGGGCACCTCACTATATGCAGATTAGGTCCTCACCCCCCAACAGCAAGAATCACCCCGACAACAACTCGCTCATGTTAGGGCCAGTTGATTGTTGTACTCCTCACTGCTGTCGAGAGATGCTTCGGAGAACCCCCCGGGAGGCCCTCACGTGCTGCAAGCTTTCCTTAGAACCGATGGTTTGATGCTGAATGTAAAGAACTTAAATGCTTGCTTCAACTAATCACTGACCTTGCTTTGCGAGTATAAGGGATCAAACAATATCGCAATTTTCTCAAGACCAAGAAGGCCCAGTATATTGCGGAGCATCAGCAGAAAATGTTCTACCTTCTTTACCATCAGCCCAAGACATTTTGGAGAAGAATTCTACAGAAGCCTCTGGAGCTTACATGGAACATCTTTTCTGAATAGTGGGTATGGGTTGCAACATCTCGTCAATGACAAGGTTGCGGATCTAGATGAAATGCAGGCATAGCTACTCAAGTGGGTAATGCCAGAGATTGTCCGCCTTTTAGCTGGGTTGTTCATCAGGGCACTTCAGGAAGGATTTCCTCCACAGTGGTCCACCAGCAGGTAGTTCCCATATTAAGGCAGGGGATCCTCACTCCCCAACTGCAACTATCATACGATCATGGTTTGCTCGATATTTGCAAAATTGTTGGCTGGCATTCTACAGAAACAATTGACGACATGAGCAGAGGAAATGGAGGTCCAAGCCCTTACACAAGCAGGCTTCAGGTCCCGACACTCCACCGTTGATCATATTTTTACCTTGCAGGCTTTGATAAAAGATAGCAGAAATCATCGACAAGACATATATTGCTGCTTTGGCGACTTAAAGCTTTTGACACAGTAACGAGGTAGAAGTTATGGGAGAGATTGATGCAGTTAGGGGCCTCTCCAGAGTTGCAAAATGTCGTATATTGGCTGTATGAAACATGCTCAGCCCGAATGCCACCGTCAAGTCAACTTGTAAACAATAGCATTGGGGTCGACCACCAAGGATCCCTACTTTCTCCAATGTTGTTTGGTCTATATATTGATCAGCTAGAGGGTTGCAAGGATAGGGTCAAAGTTGCATATGTTAAATACGTAAAATGCATGAAACGTATGAAACTTCCAATCCCCCCTCCCCCCAAACCCCTTCTCTCTCTCTGTTTTTTTTCCCTCTCTTTTTCTTTTTGGCAAAAACAGGCGTTTTATACGTGAAAATAAAAGACGGCCCGGAGAATTCGTCAAAAAATGACGCGACCAAAAAGTCTAAATGAGCGCATCGCATATAAATCATGGCGTCCACATTTTGCGAGTTTGCGGGCGCGCCACCAATGAAAGTTGGCGGTTGTGTTACGGTATAACATTGAATAGGCAACATATGGGTAAAATAACTATCATATCTGCGTCACATCACTTCCTGCCTTCACCTTCAAGTGTTTTCTTCTTCTTCCTTTTTCTTTTTTTCTAGAAAGTTAACTAAAGTATACAGAAGGATGAGTATTTACTAAATTGAAAATCTTCAGCTGGGCTGGACTTCTTTCTACCTCTTTGCTTACCTTCAATACCAAAGCTTTTAATTGTAGTATCAAGTGATTTAAAACATTCAGAAATGAGGTCGTCAATTGCGTAAAGGACCCAACTAAATCCAGATCAATAAAACGATGTTAATTGGCTCTCTCTCCCTAAAGCCCAAGAATCTTAATTCAATCTCTATGAAAGCCTCCTATATAATTTGTCAGCTCTTCCCTTTCTGTTGTGTCATCCAATCATTGCGATTCAATCCACATTGTCTGTGACGTGTTGCCTCGAATACCCCACCCATCTGATCCCAAATTGCTCACCCACTTACATAATCACCCTCCCTCTATTTTTTTTCACACATGTAGCTCAGATATCCTAGGTACTTCAGAAGTTTTGAGATCTGGAAAAACCCAAAACCCCAAATTTGACGTAACTCAATCCCGCCATAATCAAGCCGCTTGCGACATGAGAAAAATATTTGAACGGATTCTTGTCTTTTCTTTTCCTATGCCATTTCTCATGAATCCAACCAGATGTACCAGAATTTAAGATCCAAATCATCTATTATATGATTTCCTCTGACCCACTTCACAATAGTAAACTACAGACAGAGAAAGTTTTCCCCTTCCACAAAACCAATGGCCCAAATTTTCCCTCTTCATGCGATCCCACGGTGGAAATCCTGCTCCAATCTTCACCTGCTACAGCTAAACTTGTTACCTTCCCTAATGCAACCAGCAGAATGGACAACTTGAGAAAACTAATTAGGCTAAAATGAGCTTTCCAATGGGCCAAAGTATTTCTTAGCGTCCAGAGCCAAAAACCTTAGGTCTATATTCATAAAGAAAAAAAAAATATATAAAACCATTTTTCATCGCCGAAAATACAACCATTAATTTTGGCCATCAGATTACTAGATATGCCTAGAATATGCCTCAAGGTTCCCAAACCATTAACACAAAGTTACCGTTAAAGCATTATCTTTCAATTGTACTTTTTGGGCTTTCATGCCCTTTTTGTTGTTTGGGTCCCATGCACAATTTAGTCTCGGTGGACGCTAAAAACCATGTCTGTATGTCTGTGTGCTTGCCTGCCTTGTCTGTCCAAAACACAAATATCACATTCGATATGTAAAAAGCAAGTAGCTAAAAAGAATAATATGATGAAATAGGAACTCTAGAGCTAATTATCACATGCTCAATGTTTTCACTTTTTGGAACGAAGTTGAGATGACATTTCCCACTACTACTCCATTATTAAACCATTACTTTTTATCTTTATGTGTCCGACGTGGGTCCTATATTTCTTTTGAAGGCTGTATGAACATGTGCATAAGTCAAAGCACATTTTTTGTTTATACTATAGCTATTTGCAACAACTACCCAATGTTGCAAGTAGCGTAACATGCAAGGAAACCGCCTACCCTTCAAACATAGTGTCAACCAATTAATATAATCTTGGCCATCTCCATCGTACAAGAAGTCATTGAAATAACATTCTGAACAAGGAAGGATTGTTGGAATTGAGATGTGATGCGCATCTAGCAAGTCAAAAGCTTGATAAACAGGCTTCTTCGCCAATGAAGAGTTTTCCTTTGGGACAACAATGATCATATGGGTTGGTACAACAATCACATTTACTAACAAATTTGTTTGTGGAGGACAACAATGATCATATGAGTTGGTACACCAATTAATTTACTAACAAAAAGGAACTGTGGAGGTCAGCATATTGGAAGAATTATAGCATCTGCCCGAGATTAATGACATGTGCGATGCACACGAAGCCCTAAAGTTTGTGTATCGATATTGCCACATTTGCCTTAAGAAGGGGTTAATCCCCCTTGAGAGCCTGTTATGGCTGATAAACAGGCGAGCTCGGGAGGGCGAGCCTGTTTATCTCAGCCATAACAGGCGAGCAAAAGGGGGATTAACCCTTTAACCGGCAGGCTCCAGCTCAACTGTAGCAACAATTGTGCCAAACTGAAGAACGCATGTTGAAGAAATCTCCATGCCACGTGGCAAAATTACTGAAGTTTGGGCAGCCAGACAATTTATCTTGATAAACTGGCCCACAGTAGCAAGTTCTTGATAATAATCGGGCAGCTATGGATGGCTGGGATTAGCGGAATTGAAGATCCTGTCGGTTAAGAGAGTAGGAAGGGAGGGATGAGTTGAATTGAAATTGATCTTTATCAACTGCAAGACCACATGGCATGTAGAGCAGAAGGAGATCATTGACTTAAAATGAGTTTAAATGAAATGGGTAAGAGAAGAGACAACATGGCCTATAGATCAGACGGAGATAATTGACTTAAAATTGGTTTAAATGAAATGGGTGAAGAAAAGTGGCTGAGTGCAAGTCATGTGACGTGTCCAATCAATAAGGAAAAAAAGGGGAAAACGAAGGAAAAGAAATTAAACAATAAGAATTCAAAATAGTAGCCTTATCAACTACTTACACTTTGAATTGAAGTCTACGGGATAGTATGCATTAAAGCGGAACGCCATATTTTTGTGCAAGGGGTGGCTTCTCTGGATTATTTGGAAGAGCGTAGAGCATTTGTGTTCTCGTAAAACTACTCACACTCTTCTAGATCTTAGATCTTATTATCTCTTATAGTTCTAAACTTAGCAAGCAGGTTCGTGCTATGACAGATCAAAGGTCGAACTCCATTAATCATTATGGTTATGTGGATGCGTAATATAATCGTTATGATTATTGCTGGATGCATCACAAATTTGTTATGGATGGAAGCATCCTTCAAAAAGAAAAAAACTACTTCCCTTTGTATTGAAAGTAAAGATTTGCTGTTGGGGGCAAAGATAGCGAGGTCGATGCCATGAGCAACATTCCTCATAATTTTAGAGCCCCGTGATCACTACTGAGAAATGATGCAAAATTTCTCCAATTAAGAGACAATGACAGGTGGATCTGAGAGGTACAAATTGGTGAGAGAAATTTACCTGTAGTCAGGATCCAATGGGGTAAAAGCTATCACAATACGAACTATGGATTACCTTAGGAAATGCCAGAACGTGCATGTAAAATTTCATTAGGGGGAGAGAGAGAGAGTGGGGTGTTTTGCAGTTATTGGAAGTTGCAGTTGCCTAGTTGCCCAGGTGTCAAGACAATGGGGCGAAATTTGGGGCGAAATTGTCATTCAACTGGCGGCACAAGGGGGCAACGTTATTTTTGAGTAAATGCATGAAATCCGAGGGGGCCCAACCAAGGACATGAGAGCATGATTATAAAAAGAAGACAAAAATAGAATAGAATAGAACAGAATAGATTTTTTTTATTATGAAAATGGAGGCTATAGAACCATTGGACCACAGACATATGGGTTCAGTGTGACACTTTTAAAGATTCTACACATTGACTGAATAACATGAACATTAACATAAGTGAAAGGGTGGGACCTTTTTTTTTCTTCGAACCTTATTTTCTGCCCAGGAATCTCGCGGTCCCACAAGCTGCCACGTTTCTGTCCACGTATACACCTGGAATAAAATAAATAAAAAATAGTATTTTCGCAAAATATAAGCATAACATGGACTAAATAAACCAGATTGAGCATAAAGAGCCTCGACGGCTTGTTCGACGGTTGTATCTATTTGCTTTTGTTCCGGCGCTCCTGGATCATCTCAGTCCGGCGCCTTACTTGTATCCTAACTCCGTTTTCCTTCGTCCTGCAAAAAATCTAGCACTTTCTGCCAAATTTTGCTTGTTGAATTGTAACGGTTGTTGCAATTGGGGTGGATTTTGGTGGTCAGTTCTTCAGATTTGAGGAAGAATAGTTCAGGCGAGGAAAAGGATGAGTAGATGATGCCGGAGTGAGTTTTGTTAGTTGATATTTTACAATCTGAGCTCCAGATTCAAGTTTTTTTTCTCGTTTGTACATGCTTCGGCCTTTGCTAAAGTGCAAGCGTGCCAGATCTAACGAATTTGGCCTGGGAATATTTGTCTTAAAACGAAACATAACTGAAAACTCAATTCTTAATCTCCGTTTTTCAACAAACGCGGAGAAGAAGGGTTTTGGCGCTTGAACTCCGGTGAAGCGGAGTTGGGGAGGTAATTTTTGATTAAAACAGAGTTTAGGAGGTATTTTGATCTAGCAAAAAGTATGCTTACGATCTCCCGGTCTGTGCTTTCCAACAACTGTGCGAGTTATGCACAAGCTTACCATACGGGTTTAAGCTCTTCTTCCAGATTACAGTGTCAAAATGTATCTGTAGCCCCCTCTGGTGCGTCTCGAAAGTACTGCAATCCTCAAATAAGGTCCTCCTTGGAGAGTGCTAGTGGGTCATGGGCTCCAGAATACACTGGTCTGAGATGCCAGAAAGGCCCTCTTCAAGGGGCGAGGCATCGGTTGGACAAGCAACGATTGAAATGGTGGTTATGGGAAGGAAAGGCCAAAGTTTGGAGGTCAATGAGGATGGCATTGTCCGAAATTCCAGAGGGCCCTCTGGGTTTGTATGATCCAAGTCTAGACAAGGATGCGTGTGGGGTTGGCTTTGTAGCTGAGCTTTCAGCTCAACCAAGCCGTAAAACGGTGAGCTTATTTCCAATTTGTGATGGAAAAGGATTATTCTTTCAATAACATTGACCTTATGAACTATTTTCTTATTTGCAGGTTGATGATGCTCTTGAGATGCTTGTGCGAATGGCACATCGAGGGGCATGTGGTTGCGAGGTCAATACGGGTGATGGTGCTGGCATTCTTGTTGCATTACCCCATTCGTTCTTTGCAGTGGTAAGTTTCTTCTGATGCCTGCATTGTGTAAACTGTCCAAGTTTTTCAGCTTCACCTACTGTTTTGTAACTAAATACTGCTATTTCTTTACCAGGTGGCTAAGGAGGAATTAGATGTTGATCTACCTCCTCCTTCTAAATATGCTGTAGGAATGCTTTTTCTTCCTACATCAGAAACTAGGCGCATGGAGAGCAAGAATGTATTCACTCAGGTAAATGTGCAACAGAGTGCTTTGGTTGCTGTTTCTTCAGACAATTATATCACTTTGCCATTGTTTCCTGCAGGTTGCAGAATCTTTAGGACATACTGTTCTAGGATGGCGCAGAGTGAAGACCGACAACTCTGATTTGGGAGAATCTGCACTTAGGACAGAACCTGTCATTGAGCAGGTTTTTTTAACTGCCAGCTCTAGGTCCACTGCTGGTTTGGAAGAACAGGTAACACTTTTTTCTTTTTTGTTATAGGATATGATTGAGTTGGCATGATTAGCTTGGTTGGAACCGAGTATATTGTCTTGGTACGTATGTTGCGGATTCGGCCGTCTTACACAGAGATGCTAAGCAAAAGATAATGGGCTGCACTGATGGTTTTTCATCATTGCTTAACATTGGGATGAGAGCTTATACTTAGTGTTGTCACAGAGCCTCTGGAGCACTTACAAGATTGGTTGGACGAGGCCAGTAAGCATGTGAATCTGAGGGGATGTCACAAGCTCTTCCATATGTATACTTCCATTTTCAGCTGTCCTTTTCTTAAGGAAGTATTTGATAGGATTTCCGTAGGCCTTTGTATCTTCACGAGCCTCATGTGCCGGTTTATGTGCCGGTTTCATCTAGCTAAAGTAGTTACAGTTGTGCATAAAGCAATGCTTATCATGGTTTTATGTGTTTCAATTGCAGATGTATGTTCTCAGAAAGACCTCGATGGTAGCCATTAGAGCTGCTCTCAATCTTCAACATGGTGGTGTGAAGGACTTTTATATATGCTCCCTTTCCTCAAGGTGAGAATAATATCAGTTCACACTAGATTTTATATGTGCTGTGGGATTTCTCTTATATTACTAATTAGCATTGCAGGACTATTGTGTACAAGGGACAACTGAAGCCCAATCAACTGAGGAATTACTACTTTGCAGATTTAAAGCA
The DNA here is from genome assembly GCA_011763485.2 of Isoetes engelmannii. Classification (NCBI taxonomy): domain Eukaryota; kingdom Viridiplantae; phylum Streptophyta; class Lycopodiopsida; order Isoetales; family Isoetaceae; genus Isoetes; species Isoetes engelmannii. Next base: position 8,607 of record JAANSK020208202.1, read on the forward strand.
TGAGCTGTTTACTAGCTACATGGCCATGGTTAGTTTGTTCTTGGTGACATGGTTTTTGTCTTTCATATTGTTATTAATGCAGAAAATACCTGGCCATTGTTATTCCTTAGGTGCATTCCCGCTTTTCTACAAACACGTTTCCTAGCTGGGATAGAGCTCAGCCAATGAGGGTCCTTGGGCACAATGGTGAAATTAATGCCTTGCGTGGAAATGTGAATTGGTGAGGGTCACAATTGCTTCTTGTTTTGCTCAGAATTTTTTGTAAAATAAGTAAATGATCTTTACTGCTTGACTTTAGGATGCGTGCAAGAGAAGGCCTTTTAAAGTGCAAGGCGCTTGGTCTTTCAAATGATGAGATGCAAAAACTTCTTCCAATTATTGATGCAAGCTCATCAGATTCTGGTAAATTTTAAAGGCGGTGTCCATTAACCTTCAGCTTTAAACCTGCGAATGCTTTTTTAAGTTGCTGGATTTCCTGTCTGACCAAAATATTATTTATAGGATCATTTGATGGGGTTCTTGAGCTGCTTGTTCGTTGTGGCCGTGCTCTTCCTGAAGCAATGATGATGATGATACCAGAGGCTTGGCAAAATGATGATTATATGGATCCAGACCGTCGGGCATTGTATGAGTATTTTTCTGCAATAATGGAACCTTGGGATGGCCCAGCTCTGATCTCATGTGAGTTGTTTAGTTTCTAAAGCTTAAAATGAAAAAAATGTAAGATGATGTGTTGTTTTGGGTGCACTAATATATATTACTTTTACTTCTGAACCAGTCACTGATGGACGGTACCTGGGTGCAACACTGGATCGTAATGGACTAAGGCCTGGACGCTACTATGTGACCCACAGTGGACGGGTTATCATGGCGAGTGAAGTTGGAGTGGTGGACATTGCACCAGAGGACATAAGTAGGAAAGGACGACTTAATCCTGGGATGATGCTTTTAGTTGACTTTGAGAACCATAAGGTTGTGGATGACGATGAGCTGAAGAGGGAGTACTCCTTACGTCACCCATATGCAGAGTGGCTGAAGCAGCAAAAGATATTGCTCAAGGATATTGTTGCTTCTGTTCGGGAAAGTGAACGCAAAGCTCCTCTGATAAATGGTTCTATTCAGGTATTTGCTACTGATATCTGTACATAAATCTCTTGCATTTTTCAGCTTGCACTGAGGATTTTGTCTCTAGGTGAAAAGTTCTGATGTTTCGATGGAAAAGATGGGAGTTCATGGGCTGGTTGCACCACTGAAGGCCTTTGGGTAATTGAGAGCCTATTTTTGTTTTACAATGGATCTTACAATATGACCACACCTAATATTTTCTTTCCAGCAAAATATCTATTATTAACATGGTTATTTTTTCTAGGTACACTGTGGAGGCCCTGGAAATGCTGCTCTTACCAATGGCCAGAGATGGTATGGAAGCGCTCGGGTCCATGGGGAATGACACACCCCTTGCTGTTATGGCAGGAAGGCCTAAATTGATTTTTGAATATTTTAAGCAGATGTTTGCTCAAGTGACAAACCCTCCAATTGATCCAATTCGCGAGGCCATTGTTACATCAACGGAGTGTATGGTGGGCCCTGAAGGCGACTTGACAGAATGCACCGAGAAACAGTGCCATAGGTTGTCACTTAAAGGTCCTCTCCTCTCAGTGACAGAAATGGAGGCAATCAAGAAAATGAACTATAAGGGTTGGCGCAGTAAAATTATAGACATCACATTCCCTAGAGAGCAAGGCGTGGAAGGTCTTGAGAAGGCTCTGGATAGGATCTGTGCAGAAGCTAGAGCTGCAATCACCCAGGGATATAAGATGCTAGTCCTGTCGGATAGAGGTTTGTTATGCTTATTTCTGTTCAGCTATCTGGTTTGCTCCATCGTCCTCATTTATTTAATCTTCACTTATGTGGTGCATTCCAGCAACGTCATCTCGCAATGTTTCTGTAAGCTCACTCCTGGCTGTTGGTGCTGTCCATCATCATCTGGTTTCAACCCTTGAACGAACTAGGATTGGGCTGGTATTGGAATCAGGAGAGCCTAGAGAAGTACATCACTTTTGTACTATTTTAGGTTTTGGTGCTGATGCTATTTGCCCCTATCTTGCCATTGAAGCCATTTGGAGACTGCAAGTTGATGGAAAAATATCACCTAAAAGTGATGGCACGTTACATACAAGAGATGAACTGGTTAGCAAATATTTTAAGGCTAGTAACTCTGGCATTTTGAAGGTTCTTGCCAAGATGGGAATTTCAACCTTGGCATCATATAAGGGTGCACAAATTTTTGAAGCTCTTGGGCTATCGTCCGAGGTAGTTCAGAGGTGCTTCAAGGGAGCTCCAAGTCGTGTTGAAGGAGCGACCTTTGAAATGCTCGCAAGAGATTCCTTGGCATTACATGATATGGCATTCCCATCACGGGCCATGCCAGAGGGAAGCCCCGAAGCCCATGCTCTACCTAACCCTGGAGATTATCATTGGCGGAAGGATGGGGAGATCCATTTAAACGATCCGTTAGCCATGGCAAAGCTCCAAGAGGCTGCTCGTACAAATAGTGTAGGGGCTTACAAGGAGTATTCAAAGCGCATAAATGAGCTTAACAAGAAATTGAATCTCAGAGGTATGTTGAAGTTCAAAAATACCTCAGAGAAAAAGTTACCATTGGAAGAAGTGGAACCAGCCAGTGAAATTGTGAAGAGGTTTTGCACTGGGGCTATGAGTTATGGCTCCATATCTTTGGAAGCTCATACCACCCTAGCACGGGCAATGAACAAAATTGGTGGCAAGTCAAATACAGGTAGGTTATTCAGCATGTATGGTTGGTGCTTTTCTTTTTCTAAAATCCATCTCTATCTATTATATTTGAGCAGGTGAAGGTGGTGAAAATCCTGCAAGATTAGAACCTTTGCCAAATGGTTCAATGAATCCCAAAAGAAGTGCAATCAAGCAAGTTGCTAGTGGAAGATTCGGTGTCACAAGTTATTATTTGACGAATGCAGATGAGCTGCAAATAAAGATGGCTCAGGTATGATTCTTTTTGTACAAAATATTTTGCCTCCCATCTTTTTTTTTTTAATATCGTCGCTTGTGTTGGTCAGGGGGCAAAACCTGGAGAAGGTGGTGAGTTGCCAGGTCATAAGGTTATAGGAGACATAGCAGTAACACGTAATTCAACTCCAGGGGTGGGCCTCATTAGTCCTCCACCACACCATGATATTTACTCAATTGAAGATCTTGCCCAGTTGATTTATGATCTCAAGGTTGGGATGTGTTGGATGCAGTGTTACTTCTTTTATCTTTTTCCATCTAATCATATTGTACTTTGGCTTTTTTTTTTGTTTTCTAGAATTCCAATCCTGGTGCACGCATCAGTGTGAAGCTTGTATCAGAAGCAGGAGTTGGAGTTGTTGCGAGTGGTGTTGTGAAAGGTCATGCAGACCATGTTCTTATATCAGGTCATGATGGAGGAACTGGAGCTTCTCGTTGGACTGGAATTAAAAATGCAGGACTTCCTTGGGAGCTTGGGCTTGCCGAAACTCATCAAACCTTAGTGGCCAATAATTTACGTGGAAGAACAGTTTTACAAACAGATGGTCAACTAAAAACGGGCAGAGATATTGTAATTGCTGCACTGTTAGGTGCAGAAGAGTTTGGTTTCAGTACCGCTCCACTTATTACTCTTGGTTGCATCATGATGAGGAAGTGCCATAAAAACACATGTCCTGTTGGCATTGCCACACAAGACCCAGTGTTGAGGGAGAAGTTTGCTGGAGAACCCGAACATGTTATTAACTTCCTCTTCATGGTGGCAGAAGAGGCACGGGAATTAATGGCATCAATGGGCTTTAGAAACATGGACGAAATGATCGGTAGAGCTGATATGTTGGAGGTGGATAAGGAAGTCATTGCTGGGAACGAGAAGCTGAAGAATATTGATCTTTCTCTCCTTCTACATCCTGCAGCTGAAATTCGGCCTGATGCTGCACAACGATGTGTTCAAAAGCAGGACCATGGTTTGGACATGGCTTTAGACAACCAGTTGATTGAGTCCTCACAGGCAGCCATTGAGAAAGCCATCCCAGTCTATATAGAGAGGGACATTGTGAATGTGAATCGTGCCGTTGGAACAATGTTGAGCCATGAAGTGACAAAAAAGTACGACTTGAAAGGCCTTCCAAATGATACAATTCATGTGAAATTAAGTGGAAGTGCTGGCCAGAGTTTTGGAGCATTTGTATGTTCAGGTATTACACTTGAACTTGAGGGTGACAGCAATGACTATGTTGGGAAAGGTCTATGTGGTGGAAAGGTAGTTGTTTACCCACCCAGGAACTCCGGATTTGATCCCAAGGAGAACATTGTGATTGGCAATGTTGCACTTTATGGCGCAACGAGCGGAGAGGCTTATTTTAATGGGATGGCTGCAGAGAGGTTCTGTGTAAGAAATTCTGGGGCTAAGGCGGTTGTTGAAGGTGTTGGAGATCATGGGTGTGAATACATGACTGGTGGCCTTGCTGTTATTCTAGGCAAAACTGGGAGAAATTTTGCTGCAGGAATGAGTGGGGGTATTGCATTTGTTTTAGATGTAGATGGCAGGTTCAAGGAAAGATGCAATCGTGGTCTTGTGGATCTTTACACTGTTGAGTCAGAGGAAGATGTCATGACGCTAAAAATGATGATTCAGCAACATCAAAGGCACACGAAAAGTCAACTTGCTACAGATGTACTTGAAAACTTTGATGCGATGCTTCCACAGTTTGTTAAAGTGTTTCCTAGAGATTATAAGCGAGTGCTTGAGGAGACGAAAGCCAAGGAAGCAGCCAAAAAAGAGGAGGAACTTATGAAGAAGGATGCATTCGAGGAGTTAAAGAAAATGGCACAGCAGCAAGCTGATGTGGCCCCAACAGTGTCAGTGGTGAGGAACTATCATATCCTCCATGGATCTCTTTGTTCTTGGCATATTTATTAAATGTCTTGTATGGCAGGCTAAAGAGCTCAAGAAACGGCCAACTGATATAAAGGACGCTGTAAAAAATGGGGGATTTGTCAAATATGAGCGCGCGACTCTGAAGTACAGGGCTGCAGAGGAGAGATTGAATGATTGGAACGAGGTTTTGGCTGATGTTCGGCCTGATGGATTGCTGAAGACACAATCTGCGAGGTGCATGGACTGTGGAACGCCATTTTGCCATCAGGTGATCTTTGGTTGTCGCAAATGAACTTCATATTCAGCTGTCATGGGTTTTAGCAACTGAGCATTATCTTGCTTTTTCCTACAGGAAACTAGTGGTTGTCCCTTGGGAAATAAAATTCCGGAATGGAATGAACTGGTGCATCAAGGCAGGTGGCGAGAGGCTCTGGACAGGCTACTCGAAACAAACAACTTCCCGGAGTTCACTGGACGAGTATGTCCTGCCCCATGTGAAGGTGCATGTGTTCTTGGTATCATTGAAAATCCTGTTTCTATAAAGACCATAGAGTGCACAATAATTGATAAAGCCTTTGAAGAAGGTTGGATGGTTCCACGTCCTCCTCTGCAACGAACAGGGTAAGCATTATAAATACTAGCTTGAAGCTCTGCCAATGCAAATTTTTTTGTCCTTTGGTTCTAAAACCTTTACTTTTACCTCCAGGAAGCGGGTTGCAATTGTTGGGAGTGGACCTGCAGGACTTGCAGCTGCAGATCAGCTTAACAAGGCAGGTCACTTGGTGACTGTGTTTGAGAGAGCTGATAGAGTTGGTGGTTTGATGATGTATGGGGTACCAAATATGAAGGCTGATAAAGTTGGAGTTGTTCAAAGACGTGTGGACTTGATGGC
>JAANSK020208313.1:0-14424 GCA_011763485.2 Isoetes engelmannii
GAAAGCACCTGCTATTACTTGTGCATCGAACCCAATGCTTGCTTAGGAAACCCCAGAGAAGAGTAAAGGAGCTGACGACGATTCTTAAATCAGGAGCTCATGAATCGATCAGTATATATGGCTATTTTATGATGTAAAGAGGGCGCCAAATCGGCTTCACAGAAGGCGAATCGGCAGCCCCGCGTTGCAGCCGACTCCGGCGAATCAACCCTAAGCAAAAAAATTTTCCCTTTTCGAACGGCAAATTTTTTTTCTTCCACGAAAAATGCCTCCTATAAAGTTTCGCCAACATTTCCGGAAAAAAGCCTGAAAAATCGCCTTTTGGCGAATATTCGCCACTCTTTTATACCCTTTGAATCAGTTGGTATTTGGACAACAGAGGTTGTCTTCATAGAAGGAGTAAATTGCTCTGTTTGTTTGAATGTCTATCGTTAATTCATTGCAAGAAGGCCTCCTCCTGCAGTGGACCACCAGCCGAGTTGTCCCCATATACAAGACATGTGACCCTCACTGCCTCGCCAACTATCATATCTTAATGGTCAGCTTTCTTTTTGCAAAATTTATGGCCGTTCTCCTTGAGCAACGCCTGACAATTGGGAAGAGGATGTGAAGGTGCGCACTCAAACAGACAGGCTTCAGGCCAAGGCACTCCACCATCGACCATATTCACACTCTGAGAACCCTGATTGAGGATAGCAGGAACCGCTGACAAGACTTGCAATGCTGCTTTATGGATTTCGCAAAAACTTTTGACACTATACCTAGGGACAAGTTGCAGGACATACTGAGACAACTGGGAACCCAGGTAGATTCACAAAATGCCATATACAGGTTGTACAAGGTATGCTCAGCGCATCTGACGCCATCATGACAGTCGGTCATCAGTAATGCTAGCTGAACATGGCAGCGAGAGCGCCCAGCTCGTGCACCACATAGTTCGGCAGCTCATATATGCTGACGATGTTGACCTCCTGGCCTACACCCCAGAAGACATGCAAAGTCACCTGGATGCTTAGGACACTTGCCAGTTCACTGGCATGCATGTTAACTTGGTCAAATCTAGAGTGCTGCTAGTTTCATCCTCCCATCAGCCAAGCGCTCCCTTCTTTACCTACCAGGGACAGGCTACCTTGGTCAGGAACTTGATATCTATCCCCCAACTTTTAGACATGGGTTTTGAAGTTGTTTTTGAGCAGTGCGCTGTAAGATTTTTGAAGGAAATGAATCAAAGTTTTTAGGAAGAAGAGTTGGCAATATTTTTGGCATAAGTTCAAATTGTATTGGGAGTGTTAACTTAACAACTATGCCAAACATAGTAACATGGCATCAAAGATTAGGATACACAAATATCAAGACCTAGAGTCAATGATCAAATAGGGTTGGATCCATTCTACGGACACAAAAATTGCTAATTACATGTAGATGATGTTTTTTGGGAAAACGCTCAAGATTACCATTTGGAAAGGCTAAAAGAAAATATAGTGCAATTTTAGAACTAATTCACACTAACTTGTGTGGCCCATTGAACGTGACATGCATAACAAAAAGCGTTGTTTTATAACTTTTATTGATGATTACAGTAGAAAGACTAAACTATTGCTTGAGAACAAAGGACTTGGCATTTGAAGCCTTCAAAGCATTTGTAGCAGAGGCGAAATGTGAAACATGGAAGAAGATTAAGTGTGTACAATCTGACCATGAAGGTGAGTACATGTCTTTTAAATTTAAACGTTTTTTGCATTAAAAAAGGGATTAAAAGATAATATAAATTAATTTTTAATTTAATTTAGTAGTTTAACGTTATACCCTTTTGGCAACATCCCTTCTGGGACCTATGATGATTAGACGACACATTCTCAGACACACACCATACATGATGAGACTCGCACTCACCCACCTCATTCTCAACACAACAACACCACAACAGAATGGGGTTGCAGAAAGAAAAAACAAAACCAGTTTAAATGCAACTAGATCTATGATTAAGCATGCAGGTTTTCTAAACTTTCTCTGGGAGGAAGTAGTCAAAACAACAGTGTTCATACAGAATATCATGCCATCGAACAACATAAATGGTAAAACTCCAGAGATGCAAACTATAAAAGATTTAGATTTTTTGGATGTCTTGGATACACACACATCCCAGAGGAAACGAGGCAAAAAATTAAATGACAGATCCACCATTTCTTATCTTGTTGATTACGAGGACGAGTCAAAGGGATATAGAATGTATGATCCTAAAACAAGAAGTATTCCAATAAGCAGAGATGTTACATTTGTTGAGATTGAACTATATAGGCCTGTTGTGATGAAACACACCAACACTCTAGAACATAATAAAATGGTGGAAGTAGTAAAGAAGGTATTGATACATAAGATAATCCTATTGAGCATAGTACAAAACCAAATCGTGAAGAGGACAAATAATGTGGAGGACGAGAACACTAAACCTAGAAAAGGGAGATCTGAAAGTCAAGGGCTTAGGGAAGATATTGATGTAGACACTGAAGCTTATGGCAGGAAACAAGAAGGGAAAAGTAGTAGACTAGAAATGCAAAAGGAACAAATAGAAGAAGCATTAGTGGCCTTAGACACTGGAGTACCATAAAGTTTATATGAAGCAATTAATAGTTTGGAAGCACACAATTGAAAAGAGGCCATGAGTGAAGAAATGAAATCTTTCGAGAGGACTTCAACTTATGATGTAGTGGATTTACCAAAGGAAAAACTGCAATAGGAAGCAAGTAGGTATATAAATTAAAGATAAATGCAGATGGATCACCAAAGTACAAAGCGAGGCTCATGGCTCAAGGGTACCCACAGAAAAAGGGTGAAGACTTTGATGAAATGTACTCTCTAGTGATGAAGCTTGCAAACATTAGAATGATAACTTCAGTAGCAAATGCCTTAAACCTATAATTACACCACATGGACGTATGCATTAGATCAATGTTTGAAGGAGCAAGGTTTTGAAAAATGAAAAAACGAGATAAATTCTGTATAATGGCAGTTTATGTTGATGATTGTGTGTTGGCAGCCAACAGTATGGAAAGATAAATTGAATGCAAAGAACTTCTTAAAGCAAGATATAAATTGTCAGACTTAGGAGAATCAACTCAATTCTTAGGAATAGAAGTGAAAAGAGACAAGGGAAGTAAAGGAATAGCATTATCTCAGAGCAAGTATGTCGAGTCAGTATTATTAAAGTTTAACATGCAACATTGCAATCCAGTGAAAGCATCAATGATTTTTGGAACAAAGCTATCTACGGAGATGTGTTCGAAAACAGAACAAGAAAGAAAGGAAATGGAAAAAAAAATTATACGAGCAGTTAATGGGAAGCTTGTTGTACGTAGGAAACAATACAAAGCAATCCAGGTTATGCTCATTGGCTTGCTGCCAAAAAGGTACTAAGATACTTAAAGAGAACTAAAAATACTAGGATAATATACTGCTCATATGATTTAAAGCTGAGAGCATACAGTGATGCAGACTGATGTGGAGATCTTGACGAGAGAAAGTCAAACTCAGGATATATATCAATGTTAGGAGGTCTTATATGCTAGAAAAGCAAGAAACATCCATATCTCTATTTATTACAGAATAAGAATATGTAGCAACTACCTGCGAAAGAAATTGTTTGGACTAGAGGCTTTTTAGAAAAATTGGGAATAAAACAAAACAGTAATACAAATTATATTGTGATAATCAAAGTTACATTGCCATGACAAAAACCCACTTTTACATGACAGGACAAAACACATAGAAATGGAGGTACAGTATATTTGGGATATAGTGAATAAAGGTCAAATCCAGCTGAAATATGTGTGTTCAAAGAAACAATTTGCAGATGTATTTACAAAGGCATTAGGAAGTAAAAGATTTACCAAATTAGCAAAGTCGTTGAATTGCAAAAAAATTAATGCAAGATTATGATATGAAAGGAGAAATGTCAAATAAATGTTTCACATCTGAGGTTCATATCATAATCTTTGTGACATGCAACGTGCAGTAATAAGGAAAATAGAACATCACAAGATAAATGCATGATGGAAACTTTTTTTTTTTTATCTAAGTTGCAATCGTCTGAACAACTTTTTTTTATCTAGGTTGTTTTAATATCCAGAGATGAAGATGTTAGAATGCATCAGATGGACAAGGTCCTAGATGGGCATTTTGAATAAGTTAGCACAACCATTTGGAACAATGGAAAATTCATGTTTAATGCTGACCATTGAAATATGAACAGTGAAATCATCAATCATATCAATCCTTATACCAATTGTTCCATTTACCTATTTCTTATATGTTTCTCTTTAATATCGATTTATTATTTTTCTATTTTCACCTGCAAAAGGGCAACCCCTTGTGCGACATCACCTTGTTTTATTCTTTGAAGCAGTGAGAATCCTAGAGACCACCATTTGTCACAACAAAATCAAGACAAGCTGAACACTTATTGCAAAAAAATCAAACACTGTTTGCGAAAAACCAGAGATTGCTTTCTAGAAGTCCCTAATGCGGTTCTAATGCTTTGAAGAAACCCTAAGTCAGATTACCTCCTAGATTTGCAGCTGGCAAAAGATTACAAAGTCATACAACTCTGTAAAATCTTGCAGATAAAAGCAATCATTCACTAAAAAAAAAATCCATAAAGCTCTATTGAAATCTAAACTCGTTGCAAGGATTTCTCTAGACATAGCCAAATGCATTTTGCAAAAAACCCATAAAGCTCTATTGAAATCTAAACACGTTGCACGTGGCGTTCCGTTTGGGTTTGGACGTGGGGTACCCTCCCTCCCCCGAAGGTCCGGGTGCTCCTGTGGCAGGTGGTCCACCGGTGTATCAGAGTGAATGTCATGGTGAACAGGTTTAGGCCCGGAGTGAGTCCTTTGTGCCCTTGTTGCGGTCTTCGCCCCGAGACCGTGGATCATTGTCTGGTCCTCTGCCCCCATTTGCAGGCAGCTTGGGATTGGGTCCGGGCTCGGTTCCAGGTTTGGCTGACCAGCCAGCAGCTGCTGCTGCATTTGTATCCAAGTACCTGGCCCCGTCTGAAGAAGCAAGCCTTGCACGTATGTGTGGCTTGGTTGGTGTGGTTAATCTGGAAGCGGCGGCGGCGGAGGATTTTCCAGAGGGTGCTGCAGCCTTCGGTTTCTATCATCCCCCGCCTGAGGTACAAGCTGTTTCAGAGCTTCTTGGTGTTCCCTGGGTTAGCAGAGAGGAAGTTTGCCATTTGGTGAGACTTCCTTGGGATAGTGGATGCTGATGGTGGTTTCGTTCAGTAGCAGTTGAGATGCTGTTGGAGTGGCGGGGTATCGCTGCCCCTTCGGGGCAGCTCTTTTTTCTCTTCACTCGCTTTGTACTCTTCTTATTCTTTTAATTTATTGAGATAAGTTCTTCAAACAAAAAAATCTAAACATGTTGCAAGGATTGCTCTAGACATAGCTAAATGCATTTTGCAAGGTCTTCTAAAGGGCAATTCTCTGTCCCATTAGGGACCCGCTCCTAGCTAACGATGGTCAAGCACCCCCTTCTAAACTGGAAAATGGGCCCCTATTCCATTCCCATATATTCCCCAATATGTAAGGGCCGGGCCGGATCAACTTGATGCACTCATGAGGATTTCGTTGGTAGGTCATGATGTGCAAGACTACGATTTTAGTAAAAGCTTTAAGATCTGGAAAGCTAGTGCTAATTACAGGCACATTTTCACATCATCTTGTACAAAGAAGACGAAAGTAGTTGAGAAAAATAATACAAAATTTGAATTGTCTATATAATTGTGTTTTTTAAGGAAAATTTCCGATACATTAAATTTTCTTTAGGAAATTGCCTATACAATTTTTGAATTGCCTATAGTATTTTAAGTTTGTAGAAAATGTTCCTATACCCTAGTCTACTTTTTTGTGTTGCCTTCAACAATAACATTGGGATCAAAGTTAAGGGAGCAATGTTAATGTTGTGTTTGGTACATTATTAGTGAAGGCAAATCTGAAACTTTTTTTTTTTTTAAGGATATTTCTATTCATTGTCCATATAAGATACAACTCCACTCTATATGATAACAATCCACCCACATACTCCACTCGGACAATATGCGTACCACCCGCATACTCCACTGAGACGATATGCGTGGATAATCACATAGTAAGTATTTAATATGCTTTTACATCACAGATGTCTAACAAACAAATCTCACACAACGTCAAAACTAAAGCTAATTTACTTCCTTTTACCTCCGCTAACTACACTCTCCTGATGTTCCAACTTAAACTCTTATAATCAGCTTGACGCAGTAGCTTTCTTTCTTTTTGATGTCACCTTACTCGCCTCTTCTTCCCCCTGTCTATTTTTCTTACGAGACTCATGATCAACCTTTTTTGCTTCCTCACATACATCAAGTAACTCCAGATCTGCCCACCTATTAACGTGAAAGGGTATCCTGTCTAATGAATCGGGGAATTGATCCCGTGGAACATCAATGCACATCGAATCACCTTGCTCCCGTGCATGTTACGTTTTGAGCAACCACAATGTCATGACAACTAGATCCCTTTAACCCCTTTCCTTTAACCAGTTTCCACTCCGAGTCTAATTCATGTTGTTTCCACCCAGCCAATCCATGATTGGTCAATTGAATGGAGTTACAACTAGAATTAGCTCCGAGTGCAATTGCCGCTTCCACCAAAGTATTTCGTCAAGAGAACTGACGCATTACTCTCGTCAAGAAAAGCTATTGAAATGCCTGAAGATTTATTTTTGCCGATACTTTCGTCCTGAGACAACTTAGTCCCATCCTGAGGCAACTTAGATCCATCTGTCTGTGGAACTCCACCTTCATTTCTATTTTGAGAGATATCCAGACCATCAACATGTAACTTAGGAAACATTTTACGCAAATCCCACCCATTCAGCAGTTTCAAACCAAATAATGAAAAATATTGCCCACTCTGTACTGCTACATGTTTAGGGATACCTTCTTCAGCTGGTATACCAACACAGATCCTAGGGCCTTTAATAATCGAATGGGAAATATAAGTACCGAGTGTATTTGCAATGGTAAGCAAAAATTCTGGATCAAGCATATTTGCAGGCAAACTGCTCAATTTCAAACCAGCATGGCAATTTAATGGCAGATATCCTACCTGGAGTGAAACCCGGGGAGTAATACTGGTATAAGATAAATTCCCCGCAAAATAATCCACCGCTCTACTAACCAACTTTTCAACCATTGAATCACTATCGAACAAAATAAGGAAAAAGTGCTTCCCTAAAGCCTTAAGTGACTGAAATTGCGGTAATCTCAGCCTCTCTAGATGCCTACTCAACCAAGACTGTAGTCTTCTAAAATCTAGAAAACCACCAGTAAAGAAGCCCACAACAGATCTTGCCACCAGATTCTGTATATTTCTTAAATGCTTAGAATGATCAATAACAGCTGTCTTTACCTTGCTAGACTCAGCTGCTACACCAGAATCAAGAGAAAAATTTTCAGAACTTAAAAAACTCAGAGCCTCATCTATTCTACTATTGCTAACCTCTGCGGGCAATCCCTGCTTGATCCATTTTGGAAAGCGTGGTTTTGCGATGCGTTGCACAGTGTTACCACTCTTCCATGCTTCTGAAGATGATCCATTCTCTACTTCTTTACCTGAGTTCCTATCCCCCATTTCCGGTGATAGGGCAGCAGCCGACCCTGCTTCTCCTTTGCCTCCTGATTTCATTTCACCAGACAGAACTAACCCGTAATCCCCTTTGTCTATTGCTTTAGAATTTAAGATGTTCAAAGCTTGATCTATTCTACTGCTATCAACTGTTGCGGGCAATCCCTGCTTAATCCAGTCAGAAAAACGTGGTCTAGAAGTCTCTTTCTCTATTCCCTTACCTGAATTCTTTTCCAATGCCTCTGTATCATGCAAAAGATTCAAAGCCGATCTAGTATTCTCCTGCGCAGCACATACCTGCTCACCAAGACACCAGCTAGCATCTGGCCGACTAGCAGAAACGTCGGCAAACTCTCTGGTTTTCGCCGCCATATCCTCGGGCGCAGGCGCAAGCGCCCGCGCCACCGCCTTACTATTCACCGCCATCCCCCCTATACAAAAACCCAAAGGCAAATCTGAAACATGGCTTTGGCAAAATAACGGAGCACGCCGTGGTGGAATTTAGCTGTAACTTTGTTCTCTACCAACAAAGATATGTTTGTATTACTACAACTAGAGAAGCCATTAGTTCAAGGGAAAAACTTTAGCTAGACAAGTACTTTCAGCTTTAATAATTTCTTCAAAGCTGCTCCAACTTCTTCAGCATAGTCTTCTTGTGCATGATGACCAACCTTGTTAGAAAAAGAATGGTATAAATAACCTCTAATATATGGCATAAACAAGCTTTTGTTATAATACCTCAGGAAGTTGCACCATGTTTATATTTGCAGATTTGGCAAAATCCTGCACTCCATTTGATGTCAGCCATTTGTCTTTCATTCCCCATATAATAGAGGTGGGTATTTTCCAATCTTTTGAAGATAGGATTTTCCGGATAGATTGAACAGATTGCTGCAGTCATGTGAGGACACGTTAGTTTCTCTAAGGCAAAACATGCATTAGTAACTTTGCAAACAGAAAAATGCATGATTGCAGCAGTCTACAATTGCAGTGCTTCAGATAAAATCTGCAGTCCTTGTTATAAGACAAATTTTTTTTTGAAAAAATACACCATCCTCCCTTACGTTGCCAAAAGCTGGCCCTACAATTCGATCATCAATGGTCATTGGGGTATTAGGGCTCTGTATCTCTTATTGGTCCTTTTGTCTTTTATCTGCTCTAATAGCACACCTGTATGTTGAAGAAGAGATTTCTCACAACCTTAGATATAATGTTGTTCTTGTGTCCAATGAAAATTAGAGCAAGCACCTGAATCAACTCAGGAAGATTTACATAAACGTATCTATTGCGTTTTATGCCTTCCCAGCGGATACTCGGAAATTAAAGCAGATGAGTAGACATACTAACATTCCAGAATGTAAAGTTGCATATCCTTTCCAGATTGTAACCTCATGCCCTTTTCTCTCCTGGCTAATAGCGTATAACCCAAGTTAAAGACAAAGATTGGAATCATCATCTTCATCATTCTGAACAATGTTACTCTGATGCTCTGAATTGTTTTTGCAAAGTAATATGGGAAGTCGAAAGAACACAACATGCCTACATTTGCCATGGTGTGCTGGATAAACATTTTACTGCATTTGCCTACATTAATTTAGTCTTAGATAGGCATATTTGGTGTGGCTTATGTGAGATGGTCTTGCTGATTAAAAGCATCATATGGCATGGTGCTGGGATATGCAGAAATTGCCATACAAACCAGTGTGGGAAATTGAGAAGCATTAAACACCACAAAGAACATCATGGAAAAGTAGTTTACCTGCAGCTCATTTTTTAAATTTCTGCTGATTGTTGCTAGTGCAAATCCTGCAGCACCTGATGTCAAGTAAGGTCTTCTGTATACCATTTTATCTTCCTCTTCCACCCCATAATATCCGCACTCTGCTAAGAGCCCATCGCATGCCTTGTAAGGATCCTGTTGTACCTTGCAGCTTCTTAGTTTATCTAAACTAAGCGGTCTTCAATAAAGAAGAAAAATGTGCGCACCTGAGCGAAAACCTCTCCAAGAAGGAACGTGCAAAAAAATTGAAGTGATGATGGCAACTTCACATGCTGGTCTACCACCTAATTTTTACCAGTGGTTCAAATCCCATCAAAAGAGTCATAAAAGAAAGATGCCAAATACATTTCTTTCCACTCCCCCTGCATTTTCCCTTGTTCCCCAGGTTTCAAAGAAGAAAAGCTCTACTGCAAGTACAGCTATCTGGCCATGGTTTCTCTTACAGGAGGATTGATTAGAACAATGCGCGAAACTTTCTCCTTATTGGCATTGGCGAATGTTATAACTGCTGGTGCAAAGTACCCCTGGAATGCCAAATCAACAAGTTGGCGTCATATCCTAGGATGGCCATGAGAGATATCTGGATATTCACCTGGACAACTAGAATACACTCCTTGATCTCCATAGCTTCTACGAACGAGCTTAAAGCTTCTGAATACTCTGCACATAATATGTTTAAAACTCATAAATTGTCATAAAACAGTGCATATTGGAAGGCAAAGGATCTTGAGCTTTTTACTCAATTGTTAAATTTTGCCACAAACAGGACTCACCATTCATAGTATAGTTGAAGCCGTACTTGGGCTGAGGCTTATCTGAGAAACCAAATCCTTCAACATGATAAAACAAAACGTTAATCCTTGAGAAGTTAACACATTACCAACAATACAGGAAGAGTGGATTTGTTATTTACATTTAAACACACACCTAAAGGATGCATTCATTTTCAGATGTAGTATAGATAAGGGGTGCACACTACCTATCCAGTCCAGAGCAATAACATGGAATTCTGAAGAAAGTACAGGCACTATATTTCGGAATGAATAAGCCTGCAAAAAAAATACCCATTAGGCAATAGTAGAAAATACAGATTGATTTAATCCTTGTATTAAAAATCGTGATTTGCACTTGCCCTTCAGACACCAGCATAAAATGAATGTCCAAACAAGAACAAAAACAGAAATCTAAGACAACAGGATTTAGAAACAACTCATTCCCACATGTTTGCTTACCAACCTGAGAAGGGAAGCCATGAAGTAGCAGAACTGTAGTTTTGCTTTTGTCACCTTCTTCTATAAAAAACCACCTAAATGGTTTTAAGTTCCATGTTAATATTGCTCCTATACATCAAAATATATTCATAAGGCCCACAAACGTCTTTATCCTACAATTTTTCGGTGTCCATATAAAAAACTATATATTCAAGCAAAGTAAAGTAGAGTTCATGTCCCAGTTAGTATACCTTAAAGCATTATCTGAGATCTGGGATGCTGCACCCAAATCAAGTCCAAATACTGGATCTTTTGCTTTCCTTATATCCTCTTCCACAGAATAAGCTTTGACCTGATAGGTTCCATAGCAAGATCAAAACCCCTGAGACAAGTGTAGCAGGGCTTTAATCTAGGAGAAGAGAATGATTCCACATTTTGTTTGAGAAACAGAAATCCCATAAATGTCAATCTCTCAAGGTTGGCCAAAAACATTTTGCAAAAACGGTATTGGCAGCATCTAGAAGAAATTTGAACCATGCACCATGAGGTAATATCCTTACAGTTTGCCCTCGGCCATACCAGTCATTGGCACGAGTTTCTTCATCTGAATATTTTCCTGAGAACCAAGAACTTAATTCCTTAGTGTGTTATCCCTTTTTCCAAGCTAGCTAATAAATCTCACAATTTCTTACCACCGAGAAAAGAAAAACCATCTCCTTGTGAGACTGGGGCATAAAGCTGTATTTTGGGAAGAAGAAGGTTAAAGGAATATCCTGACGCATTAAAATCTCCAGACTATTAGGGAATTCAAGATAGTTGTGCAAAAGAAAAGGCAGAATGCAGCTTGCATACCCCATCATCATCGTCTGCATAAAGTGCCCGAGCTAATTTGAGCCTTCCGAAATGCTGCAATTTGTAATTTTGACTTGAGAACCGCACCGATGCAACAAATACAGTCTGCCCAGCAAATTGGCTTCTTTGAGGATACGCGACAGAGCTGTGGCAACAAGAAACGAGCTCCGTTGCCATGCCCAATGGCGCTGATTGTGAGGCCCTTGTTTTTCTTGAAACGTTTGGTTGGCGGTAAAGCCTCTAAATCCACGTAGAAAGGATAAAATAGTGGTTTCTGCTCTAAACCCGTGAGGTTTAAGATAATAGACAAAGTTAATGATGTGGGCAGTCATGCAAAGACGACTTCCTTCATTTCTGCGATCAAATGGTGCTATAAAATGCGTATCTCACAACCTAACTCAAAATCAGAAAGCCTTTAATTCTGCCCTGCTAATAATATAAATATGGGGTATTCCAGTTCAAAGCAAAATCAAAGGTTCTTGGAGATGAGCAGGGGATTTGTCAAATTGATCTATATATCTTTCTCTGTTGGGATTCTCCCCAGTGCAAGGGCGAACTGTGAGCAAATGGAAAGATACTTCCTGTTATCTCATACCTGTGATTTTTACTTCGAGGGTTACTTCAACTTCCCCCCTACTTTTGTTCCGAGAGAAAACACCACATATCCGCCTGCTATGGTTGCCAGGTACATATTTCTTCGCCAATCTCTGGAAATTTGTCAGCAATCAACATTTTTCCTCCAAAGACATCATATTTAGATATTCAAAATTTTTTTTACAGAACTAAAATTCTTTTTTCTTTCAAAGCAGAAGTGGATCGCCTACAGCCTCAATTGGAAGCTCAATTGCAAGCTGCACCATGTACACTCCGAGTCCGATTTCCTTTACAGCCTCAACTGAAGAATGTCCATTGGTTTTCACCATAAATAAGAAGCGCCAGCTTGAATCAGGAGCAGTTCGAAGGCATGCAGTTGGAAAAAGTTCAGGAATAGGGGCAAGCATGATCACAATTCATCTGCAGAATGTGACCCTGGAAGATGGAACTGTGCTGCTCCCTGGAGATGGCAACACTAGGTTTTTAGAGTCTAGGAGATGTGGCATTTGTGAGGCTTCCTGACTTGAAATCTGTTGTTGAAGGATTAAAAGCTATCAGTACTCAATTCGAAAACTTTGGAACAAAAGTTGCTGCAGAATTTCTTAAGACCATGGATGAAGTGGAGAAATCTTTAAACAAGGCTCTAGGTCATCACAACAACATGATGGGTGTGGGCATGGGCATGGACCCTTTTGGTTGGGAATTTCCTTGATGTCATTTATTTAGCATAAGCAAAAGAAAAGAAAGCGAGAAATGAAAATAAAAGAACCATTGTACAAAAAAAAATTACCACTTCAGGAGGTTGATGTTAGTAGATTTTTTTGTTCTTGCCTCCTTGGAAATTTTTATAGTATGATGATAGGATATGAAATAAAGAAATTCCCATTCTAGTGTATTTTAGAAGTTATTGTTCTACTTGATTCAATTTACACCAACTTGCCAATAATAAACGTGCTCTTTACCTTTGTATTATATGATGAGCATAATATCATTATAGCTAAATCTCATTAGAGCCAAATCTCGATCCTTGGCCGAGAACATAATATGGTATTTTCCAAAAAAAATACACAATTCTGACTAGTACCTTGGAAACCCTAATTTCAAAATATTCAGCGTACAAAAATACTAAAACCCCTAATCTAAATGAAAAAATACATCATGGTGCCCCTAGATCGTACAAACCAAACAACGATATAGTATTAAATTTTTTTTTATAGATACCCTTTATACAAACGTAATGAATGTTTGGTCGAAATTACTGCATTATTAGGCATGTTTTATAAGGCGTAAAAGTTTCCCCTCCATTAGGGGAGCGGTGCCACCAATTCCTCCGTTTCTTCTAGTTTCTCCTCGAGCAGCACAAAGATATGGTTCGAGCAATTCCGAGCAGGTATGGTGGTACTAGGTAAGTTCAAAACATTGTAGGGTTTATCCTTTCTATTCCCAGCATAGCTGAATCCGGCATCACCACCGCCACCGGTCTCGTGTTCTGGTTAGGAAAAAAGGCTCGCGTTTTCTTATGTTTTATGGATTCATTGAAAGCTTTAACAAAGATCATTTTGCGAACTACATTTGTATTATGCCTCTAGCATTTGGTTGATTTTCTTTTGCTTATCGATCTGCCAAGAGAAAGACAAACTTATCCTCTGCGTCGAAACAACATATCCTGATTTAGTCACATGAAGGTTTCTTAGTTTTATTTAGCAAAGTGACCGGCCATAACTGCTACTATTTTTTACTCCAAAATCATCTTCCATTCAAGATTTAAAACTCTGAATCATTTTCTTGCACAGATTACCTCATTCTACTTCGCAGTAGCACAGAAAACCTCATTCTACTTCACTTGTGCAGGAAAAGAAGTAGAAACCTCATTCTACTTCGCACTGGCACGAAAAGAAGGCCATCTTTGATCTCGCCATAGCCTGTTGGTCCATGTCATAGCTATCAAGAACGAATGTTTTTTATGCCACTGTCGAAGTGTTATTGACGTAACTTCGACCAAACATTCGTTACGTCCGATAATGCACCCAATGATAAAATTCCGCACTGAAAAAATGCCTCGGCGGCGCCGTCAGACTCGGCAATGCTGCGGCTTCGCCGCCTAGGTGTCGCCTCAGCATTTTACGGGGCGGAATTTTATTGTCGGGTGCATTATCTAGTACATTGATCATCAAAAATCCTAACACCACTGGCAAAAATCACAAGTATCTATTGTAGCCAGAAATGGTTTTGTTATGTTGTCAAAATAAGATAATACTACCGTGGACCAAAAGTTAAATGTATTGGGGAATGAAAGAGGAGATCCCCTTTTCGGTTGGGGGGG
>JAANSK020208424.1:0-14423 GCA_011763485.2 Isoetes engelmannii
GAGAAGAAAGAGCTGCCCCGAAGAGGCAGTGATACCCCACCACTCCATCATCCTCTCAACTATAACTGAACAAAGTGGCCATTGTCATCCACAATCCCCAGGAAGTGACGCCAAATGGCGAACTTCCGCTCATCCAACCCTGGAAACACCTGGAAACTCTGGAACAACATCTATAGTTCAACACCTAATAGGAACACTTTTGTAGCAATTTTTTTCTCTTTTTTTTTCTTTTTTTTTGTGTGGACGTATTGCAAAAGGCTAGGTTTTCCTAATGATTACAATCAATCAATGCTCAAAAGGCAAGTGACAATGGGACTTTATACAATCGTGTCTTTGTAAAAAAAGGGATGATCAACGTGTATTAAAGATGCTATAATGCAACATGACAAGCATTAAATATCGTGCATTAAGGATGATACAATGCAACATGGCAGGCATTAAGGAACGTGCATTAAAGATGTCACATTGCATCAAATTGCAACTAACTGGTACCTACAACTTCAAAGATTATCTTGCACTTTGCAATGTAATTCCTTTATAGCAACAGATGATAAAGATTATCAATCCCCCCCCCCCTTTTTTTTTTTTTTTGAGGGTAAGATAAAAATTTATTAAAATCATATAAATGGTATAAGCCCTTATTAAGGAGCAAAAAAACGTAAAGCATTAGCATAGTAGGACAATGCAGTACTTTGATCAAAACCCTCTCAACTTCTTCCCTGTTCGTTATTAGTACTATGGGGGCCACTACTTTCCCATGCAGTACTTGCAATGACCACCACCTCTTCCCAACTACCAAGTACTAAAGAAGATGTTTCCACCATTTCCTGCTAGGAATATGGAATATAGCAACTAGAAATATTATCAATCTAGGAATATAGCAGCTAAGAAAATACTAAAATTTATGGCTACACTGGCATTAGTTTCGAACATAAGCTAATCATGCCATCGATGAATCTAAAATATTCCACTCGTCTGCTTCTCAATGGTCTTACAACAGATGAGAATTCAAAACTTTAAAGTCTAAAGGCAATATCAGCGAACTGAGATGCCCTTTGTAGTTACATTACAAAATAGGGCTACAAAGCACAAAATTATTACCTACAAAGAGAGAGAGTTTCCAAAACCCCTCTTAAAAGCCATTATCTTTTATGTTATTAAAGGTATATTTAAACATATACCCAATACCATTAGCATCTTTCTTGTTACAGGAAAGCCCCTTTGCTTTGAATTCCGGCGAGTCAGCTAGGCCTCCACGTTGTCGCGCGTCGGTTAGCCTTCCTCGCCGGAATTCAAGGCAGAGGGGCATTCCTATATACGGAAAGAGCCAAATCTAGGCCAAATATTTCAGTCCTTTATCATGGGGATTCTCATATTACATGTTAAAACACAATTTGCCATCCGAAATGATGGTAGTTGATGAGTGGAGTTCGTGCTTGGTGGTCTCGACGAACATGATTCAAGATCTGACCCTCTTCTATGGCAGGCCGGCTTTGGACCAGTGGCTTAAGAAATGCTTGGACTTGAATGACATGGATACATGCCAAAGGGAATAGCCTCCTAGAGAACAACTGCCTTCATTCTCTCCATCCTGAACTCGACATTTGATCACAGCCAAATCATAATTTAAATTCCAAAGGCGCCTGCAAAGCTTGTGATACCCTCTTATATGATAACGCATCAATGGAATGCCCGTTGGAAAACCCATTGATGTGATTTCATGGGGTTTCATGGAATCGAACCTAACCAAGTGGGACAACAGCCCCAAACCTTAACCAAGTGAGAGGGCCACCATCCCTCGCAAAACCCCATTGATGTGTTCACAACCACGTACCATGGAAAAATAAGAAATATATCTTATTTATCATTTTTCACTTTAATATATACAAATGTCATTCCAATTAAACATAAATAAAGAGAATGCCATTGCCTTTTTAATTGTAGATGTATTACATATAGTACTAGTAACGGTGCCCGGCGTTGCCGGGCTTTAGCCACAATATGTTATATAGAGGGATGTATAAGTACCAAAAGAAGTGCTTGTTAAATTTGCTACATGGAAGGTGGCAGTGTGGATAGGGACGCATGGTGTAAGTAAATGAAGTCCTAAAATGTGGCTGATCTTGGTTAATTAAGATTGTGCTGGCCATCATGGATCATGAGAATTTGTTTGTTCAACATAACAAATGAATATTGAGTTGACCAAGTAATGTTTGTCATGTCGCGATTTAATTTGAGGTTGATCTTTCGTGTTATCTCTCTTACTGGAACTTTGGACTAAAGAAGCACGCTAAATTTAGAAAATGTCATGATATTTGGACTTTATCTTGGGACTAAAGAAGAACAATCAATTTGTAAAATATAACGGCATTTGAGCTGCAAGCAATACATAAAAAAAAGATGCTATCAGACAACATAAATAATGTGCCTAGGGGCAAGGGCATTTAGGATTCACTTGGAACATATAGTTTAGGTCAACACTTGGAACATGGATTAAACCGTTGCTATGGTTAGCAACCAAACAAATAAGAAGAAAGACGAAAGACCTCATCGATTGGGCAAAGAGGTCGGAAGGTTATTTTCCAAGTATTTTCTATTTTCGCAGTCGTAGATGCATAAATTAACTGATCCAATGGCCTCCTCCCTATTATTATGGGTTTGAAACTTAGTTATATCACTCTAGGTTTTGTATTGATATATAGAATTTGGTTGAAACGCTAAATGTTAAATATATCATGCCCATATTGTGCAAAGTTTGAATGGGAAGGCAATTATTTACCTTATATAAGATTGTGCCTCATGAATTAATTGTTTTTAAGACAAATTTGACAACAAAAAATAAACATTAATGACTCCATCAATGTCAATATTTGTCACCTATTAGTAACTTACACATGGAGAACATAGAAGGGTGCCAAACCTGCCAAATAAATCGCTCGACTATTCAAAATGATTTCTAACTACCATGCCAATTACATTCCTCAATGATTCTCATTAATGTGAAATGGACCGGTCTGGGTTACAATGTCAAAATTACATCAGTCCAGATGTGGTGACACCTGTACTTAAAATAGACAACTGTCCGTGATAACTTGACCACGGAACGGAGAGAATTAATCTCGATATTAGCTAATGTTTATAACTACCTGTTCATTGCATATTATGCAACAAGAATGTTATTAACATTCTTGTTGTTAAGCTTTACTGCTGAAGGGGCAAGAAGCAATGGTTATACATGCCATCCATTATGATGTTTTGACCTTGGAAGAATCTGCTATATATGACAGTGCCCAATGTCCAAAGATAGAAGTAAAATTGCCAAGGAAGCCGAGAAGCTTCAATGTGGTAAATAAGTTGAGCTGTAAATCCAACATGTTTGATTAATATTTGCAAGCAATGAGTGGACAGGTAACCTACCAGATGCACACACATCACATTTTAAAGCAGTCCCGATGGAGAATATAAATAACTATTTAACAATGAGAGAGAACAAAGTACCTTCCACACAATGAGAGAGAGCATACCTTCCACCAGAAGAGAACATACAGGCCAATAATGCCAGCTAGAAGAATGAAGGAAGCTAGCAGAAATTAACGGCCCTCCTGATGATGGAAAGCCAAAGCCTTACCATCTCAGGCCTTGGGGAAAACTCTGAAGAAACATCACCCACTACATGTGGATTTCAGGAGCATCTAGCAAATCAAGATCTAAAGTTCCTAATGTCCAATGAAATGAATTATCCTGCAAAATTCATGTTATACTCCCAGGTATTTCTAATTACTCAGCAAATTGGAGATCGTGTAGGAAGTACCATTCTTGTACCTATTGTAAACAAACAAATGCACACTCTTTAGACATCTCAATGAAATTGTCACAATGCATATTAGCAATACTCATCCCAGAAAATGCCATTTGTATATATTACTCGAATTCAGACCATGGATATAGTGTTTGAGCAGATGGTTTACCTTGTTTTATGCTGCAAAAGAAAATGACAAAGAAATCACTTGTAGGGGCGGATAACCTCCGCAACACCTCATCGATAGAGGAAATGGCAGTGCCAAATGTATGTCATTGTCTAATGAACTCACCTTTTGGATGTGGAACCATCATCCTAAGCTACCATACTGAATATGCTTCAAGGTTAGTATTCCATGGTGCGTCTGCTGCGAAAACAACAATTAATGACATCAACATCATATTTCTTTCATGCATCCTTTCTAAAATCGTTGGGTTGTTCACATGTTACCTAAGAAGACCTTATGCATCTAGAACAACTGCTCCAAGTAAACATTCTACCTTCTACAACGTGTCATCTGTTGTTGGCTGGCGGAAAAAGTAACCCGAAGAGTATTTGTTCTGCTTCTTACTTGCTCATAAGAAAATCAAATCGCTTGAGAATAAGGAGCACCACAGAGAGATCTATTTATAAAGGGTGCAACCAGAAGAGGTAGAAAATGAAAAGAGGGCAAATAACGATCTTCTGACTTTCTTTGAACAGATTCGGCCCTGCTTGAGATGATCCGGCAAGAATCTAAATGCCATGCCCTGCAAGATCTTGCCCTGAGAAACTCCGACCCTGCCCCAAAACTCTTCCTCAAAATCTCTGTATGCCCAAAAAACTCTGGCCCTTATGCAACAGCTTCGTATAAAATGATTGCTATGTTGATTCTTATGATACGAAAAAACGTAGGCTAATACATATAGAAAGAGTTGAAGCAATATTTGTGTCCAATCATCCTACTTCCTTGTAGACTAGCCTCGGGGACCAATATCATGGACAAGAAAATGTTTCATGTTCTCTTGTTATATGTGCATTGTGATATATGCTAAAGTCGTGGCAAAGGCTATGAGCCTTTTCGGGCCACATGGGCCTTTGGGCCAAAGAGGGATCATGGACCTTTGGGCCTTTGGTCCAAGGGTGTGCAAGCTATATAGGTGCTCGAGGGAGAGCTCAAGGACAGTGGTGTTTTGGCTGTGAGCTCGTGGTTGGGTGGAGAGATAGCTTGCCATGTTACGTGTTCATTTCAGTGGTATCATAACTACAAGTTACGATGGCCGAATCTTCTACCAATGCTAACTTTGAAGCGGACGAACTCAGGGAAAAACTCTTTGAGATGGAGAATGATCATGTGGTCATGAAGGAGAAACTTGCAGCGGCTGAGGCTCATATTGCTGAGCTTCAAGAGATGGATTCTCTTCGTGCGCAGCTGGCACGATTGCAGCAAGCTGCAGGGCGTCCACGTAGTGGCATCAAGACTGGTGCTAATGTTAAAATTGAATTCAAAACATATTCTGCTACTAGTGATGCGGATTAGCTTTTCGCATGGCTGCGGGATTTGAATTCATATTTTGCTAAGATAAAAGATGATGAAGACACTCAGTTATATTTTGCTGAGTGCCATCTAGATGGTGTGGCCAAAGACTGGTGGCTGGATATCCAGAAGAACTAACCAGTTGGTCAATCCATAGATACTTTTACGGAATTTGAAAAGTAGATTAAAAATCATTCTTTGGATCATAATTGGGAACGTGATCTTATCGCGGAATGGAATAGATTAGCCCAACAAAACATGGAAATAGTTCGAACCTTCGCCACCCGGGTTTTAAAGAAAGGACTTCAATTCAGTAAGAATGATTTAAGGAAGTCTGAAAAGCTCAAGGGTGGGGTCCATCATTAGGTCGATCTTCAAGTTGTCAATCTTTCTTTTGGCGAGCTCTCTAAGATGGCGGAGAAAGTGGAAGAGGAAGGTATGTCCCTCACGGAAGCAATTAACGCTCAAAGTGGCCTCAAGTTTTCTATGAAAGAGGCGAGTGGCTTTCGGGAGAAACCAATGGGTTTTGCCACTGGGTCTGGGGCATTCAAAGGCCCGCATGCAGATCCTGCAGATAATGTACCTGTTGGAGACAAAAAGCCAAAGGAATCTTTTCAAGCACGCAAGAAGCAGCTTATGAAAGAGAAAAAATGTTTTGTATGTTACTCGACCGACCTTAAGTTTTATGAATGTCCTACTTATCTTGAGAAGAAAAAAGGGGAACCTAAACACCTAAGTCTATTCTTAAGTCTGGGACTAAGAAAGAGAAAAAGAATAAAAAAGTAGCTTCTATTCATGGAGATTGTAAAGGGAAAAAGAAAGTTACTAAACGGGAGGTCTCGAATACAGACTCTGTTGAGAATAGTAGTCTCTTAAGGTTTTGGGCTACTGTCCAAGATCAAAAAGTACATGTCCTATTCGATCTGGGTAGTGAGTTTGATGTAATATCTGCTAAGTTGGTAAAGGACCTCAAATTAACTTCTATGC
Source organism: Isoetes engelmannii (assembly GCA_011763485.2). Classification (NCBI taxonomy): domain Eukaryota; kingdom Viridiplantae; phylum Streptophyta; class Lycopodiopsida; order Isoetales; family Isoetaceae; genus Isoetes; species Isoetes engelmannii. The sequence goes on from JAANSK020208424.1 coordinate 6,303, forward strand.
CTTTATCCGGTGATGTAGAATTGGCTTCCGCATTCTTGAACCTTGCACCTCCACCTTCTACATTCATGGTCAATGATGTCGAATTTCAAATACAAGGACAAGGATATATATGTGAATGTTCTTTCATGGTTTCTGACCTTGAAGGTATGGATATTATTCTAGGGTGTCGTGACATCAGACTATGAATCCTTTGATAGATTGGAAGGCGGGTATTGTCATGTTATCTTTGGAAGGGGGTAAAAAGACCTTCAAGTTAGTGAAGGATGACATTCTTTATCCAATTCCAACTGTTTCTCTTGTACAGATTTAAACGTTTGGCAATGAAATCTCATTCTGTTTATTTGGTGGTTGAGCGTCCGAACTAAGCCTAGTCCCTCTCCCTTGAATGAAGGTCAAAGTGTTTTCTTGCAATATCATGATGGTCTCTTTTCCAATGAAATTCCCCAAATTTTGCCTCCCCAACGTGTCGAGGACCACAGGATTGATCTTCTTCATGTGAAAGTACCTCCTAATCAAGCCCCTTATCGGAGAATGCATGGCCATCAATAAAGCATATCTAGAGCTTTGTAACTAAAGTACAAAATAACTAATGTTGTGATAAATTGATAGTATACTATTAACCATCAAATATCACCCTAAGGTAATTATATAATGCATGTAAATATAATCGACAGGAATCATGCAGACTTGTAAATAATTAATTGTATAATAAGTGCACACGTAAATTTAGACTGACAGAGACCATACAGGTTTTCAAGGTGGGGAGACTCTTGATGCTGAGGACAACATCAATTCAAAGTGGGGAGAATGTGACGTTCCAAGATAATATATGGTATTAGGTATTATACTATCATGTCACTAGTACATATCGAGTATATCGACATGTACCCGATCTAGTCAGAGTTGTCCCATGGGGCAAAACCATTAGACCCATTATATTGCACATATCTATAATATAAGCCCCAGTGCCACATGGCAACCAGCCATTGGGCCCAAAACCCTAGCCCTAGATTCATGGGGCTAAAAGGGGCTAGAACCCTAAAAGTTTTCCTTTTCAGATTCCAGTCTCAGGAGCGTGCATTGCGGCTGTTCTTGATCATTCCGACCTCTCATGAGCAGTGGAGCTTGCATTCCACACCTGCTCCCTCGATTTCGGCATCCCTCAAGCATCTCGGCAGGATGGACGCCTTCAGGGGAATGGGAGCCAGCCAAGGATCCGGTATGTAGATGATCTGTTATGCAATGCCAGCTTCCCGACCGGCATTAAGCCGAGTTGGCATCCTTCCTTAGCTTTAGAGGACCTCTAGATCCCAAGATCTCAGCCTCTAACAAAGGAACCTAACATAGTCTGTTAGATTAGATAGATTAGATCTATTTCAGTATTTTAGTTCATTTGATGTGATGGATGTTATCTTTGTTTCACACCTCTTGTGTATTGGGAAGGGGGGTAGAGACCCAAGCCTTGTAGTAGTATGATGATCCTAGTTATAGCCTCATTAGTTCCCAACTAATTGCGGCCTGTGCATAAGAGCCTGCCTATGTTGTGGCTGGAGGGGCCAGACCGATTTATAAGGAGGAACTTGGCCCATAGCGGTTGATCCCTCTAGTGTGTAAGGCCTACTGTAATGGCTCTTGCCATTACGGGTTTAATTCAATAATTCCTTTTAATTAATTATCCATGGTTCTCTATCCATTCATCTACTAAAAGATCACAACTTATAAAACCATAACCATAATCAATTCATAAATGTTGAAGTCATATCAATTGTCAATAGGAGCGTCAAATATCAAGGCTAAAACCTGGAAACTGACACACAAATGTAGCCACTTAGATCCGCTTCCATAGAACCCATAATGTCTTTACTTTCTTCTTCCAAAATAACTTAAGAAGAAAGCAGCAAGGATATCTGTCATCTCTTGCTTCATCGCCCGGTCCATACCACTGCATCTGATGTCGAAATAATTCCACAAATTTGTCAAATCAAACGACACAGTTCCTTGTATTCGCTCCATGTCAACTCAAGCTCAGTGGTTTTGCTCTCCCTCTTGAGCTACAACCATTGTGAGGGGCAAGCTCCACTTATATTTCATACATATGTTAGATAAGCACACCACCACCACCACCACCTCATTCTTGTTAAGTTATTCTTTATAATTCCTCAATTGACAAAACCACGCTTTCGAACCGCTTCACCAGAATCCACTGGCTACTAAACCATCATGCGGGGTGATCTGCCCTCGCTTCTCACGCAATGGCCATGCGTGGGAGCACTCCCACCATTTCTCTCAGGCTCCACCGAGAGGCGGGTCAGTGCTCTTCCGCACATCCAGCCCGATGCGTTAGTCGGGAGTGCTACCCTTATGTTTTTCGAAAATTGCCAAAATGCCCCTAGTTTTACGGATATTGCGGTTGTAATACTTTTTCACTAATCCAGATGAGAATGTGTCCTTGGTATATATTACAGAGGAGGATAAGATATTTCCATCAAAGTAAGTCAACCTAAATAGGAGCGTCTCCTAAATCCTCCCTAAACCCTTGCAATTTTTTGTGTATTAACAATAACATAACTTGTGATTACGGACTCTGATTCAGGTGATTTTAGCTTTGATGGAAATAGTCATCCTCCTCTACAATGCATCTGAAAAAAAAAAAACATTCTCATTTGGATCATCACAAAAAAAAATAATGTTACTTCCATAAAAAAATACCCCCAAAAACTAGGGGTATTTTAGAAATTTTAGCAAAACATAAGAGTTTTTCCCTAAAAAAATCTAATGGCCGCATGACACACACAAGAAGTTGAGAAAAGAATAGAATCAAATAGAATAGATTTTTTATCATCCATAGAGACCAATTGGCCTATGAGACAAAAACAAAGAGAGCAGAAGTTGCCGCCATAAATTTCTTGTATTCATTATGTACATAGCATTTCTTTGGTTCAAACCATATGAATATTAATCACTGCATGATTTCAAAGTGTTTCCTTCTTTGATAACAAGGGAAAGATTTGAATCTGAATGTCAAAATATATACTACAAAATACATGCATCATATCAATGTCCAAGTATAGACACCATGATAAAGCTAGTTTCTTTTGATTGGCAAGATAATGTTAACTTTGACCAAGGGTTCTTCATCTTCAAAACCCTCTGTCACACTCAACCTAATGAAAATTCTTCGAACCTCTTCACGATTGTCTACATTATAGCAATAAATTAGTCCCATTATAAAATTTTGTGTTAGTTTGTTGTGGAAATGACATTACTTATATCTTAGATTAAAATGTAGATGGGCCTACTTGGGTTGTTTAATATGATGCCAATGTTCACTCTCGCAACGTCCAAAAGATCAGGATCTTTTATAATACGAGACATCTCAAAGTATCGTTCAAAGTAGTCCAGAGCCGTATCAGGCTGGCCATGCCTTTGGTGTAACATTCCTAATAAACAGCAGCCCTTTGCCTGCAGTTCAGAATAGAGTATTGAGTCATAATAGCTTACAAAGCAAGTTGACCATGAATGCAAGGAGAATAATGCCAAAGATTGTCATGGTTTTCTAAAGTCTGGGTTCAGCAACACATATGGTAGACTAAGAAAGCTAGATTTTTGGAGCAAATTATGGAAGCATGCTTATTTGCTTGTGATGTGCAATCTCTTATAGCAGGCATCAAATGACAAATGTTTTCCATTGCCTTCATAAATAAGAATTACCTGAGTTCTTAAATCAACAGCTTCAGCAGCAACTAAGTATGCTTCTAAGTGACTGATTGCCATCCCCGGTTCATTTCTTGCCTCGTGTATTTCTGCAATTGCTGCATGAGCTTGACATTCACCAACCTGCATAAACACCGAAGGAAATCATTACTGGGAAGGTATTATGTTAGAGATTATGATCATAACCTGGAATAAGAAACATGGCACATTCAAAGAATGTAAAAGTATATTAAATGGCTAATTGGAGTGCAATTACTTTGTCATTCGCATTGGCACAATACTTCAGGTATTCAGTTTGATATTTAAGCGCATTTACAGCATCGAATAGTCTTCCATAAAGAAAACCAATTTCGTGCTTAGCAAGCGCACCAGTTCTCAGATTATCACATGCTTCTGCACTCTTTACACACTGCAGACAACAGGTATACAAATATAACCAGAATACATAGAAGCATATTGAAAATAACACACATGAAAAAGCATCTTTGATGATAAGAATTCAACAAAGGCTTCTAAGTCGCTCATTCAAAATGATCCCAGCACTAAGTAAGACCTATTTCTAACCCAAAACCTTTATTTGCTAATGAACGGACTCTTCAGAAGAGGAAAAGGAGAAGCAGCTTTTTGTTGTTCCTACATGCAAGCAGCGATGAGATGACCAAAGAAATGGGCAACAGAACCTGCCAGAAAAGCAAAATATTTCGGGAAAATGCAACATGACTAAATGGAACAATAAATTCCAATTACATTGAAGTATTAATCTTTCAATATAAAGTATGCGATATGCTAGATACTACATAATCTTCCTTTCCAAATAGATTTGAGGACCAAAAATGTATAGCTCTATTCCTCCATGAAATCACTGCTGATAGAAGAGACAGCGATATGCCCCCCACACAAATGCAGATCACTCTCTTTCTTATGGAGGTGATACCAGCAATAAACAGAAGTCAAGCCCGTTATCTGGACCATCTAGCTCTGCCCTGAAAGGGGTATCTATGAAAGTTTTGAGAATAATAAAGCGGGCAGCAAATATAAGGCAGAAACATAAACAGTCCTTTGTGAGAGAAAATAAGACAGATATTACCTCATATTTTGAACCGCTAGGAAAAGACTAGAGTCTCTTGATTTTCAATCTTCAGTTTGTTATAATTATGCATATATCTGGGAGCAGCGCGCCACTAAAGCAACTGTTTAAGTTTTGGGATATTACCTTTTTAAAATAGTCAATGCTCTCCTGAAACTTGTCAGCAGATTTGGCCCTTTCACCACAAACCCAATAAATCTGCATAGAACATTTTGATTTTGAATATTGCAAGCATAAAATACAATAAATTTTCAGTGCTTTAAGATTTAATCTCAATGAGCTCACGTCTAAAAGGTCTCTTGCAGCAAGTGCAATACGATCACGTGCTTCAATGGACCTTGCAAAGGCTAGACACTCTTCAAAGCTCTTTATTGAATTCTCACTATCTTGCATCTTCCAGTACACTTGACCCAGGTAGAACTTGGCCTGGAAAGAGTGTTACGCCTGAGCAGATCAACACTAGAAAAGAGTTATACGCGCGCTATGGCGCAGGTGATGTGAAGCATATTATCATGCTTCACAATGGGAACATAATGGCGAGAGCGTTTCATTACTTACTATATCATTCGGCCAGATTCCTAACTATAGCACCAACATTGGAAGAACGCCGCAGAAAGATAGAGATTAAAAGATGCATTATCCACTTGAATGATCATATGCAACTTAACACCAAAAACACTGGTTTTATATACCTCCGCTTTGTAATCAACATTGTTTAGTTTGTTGGCAGATGTAAGGCTTTTGTAATAATATCTTATTGCCTTCTCAAAATGCTTAGATTTGGTGAAAAGTTTTGCAACGCCTTGATATGCAGAGTATAACTTCATGTTGTCATCTAGACTCAGTAAGTTTGTTAGTTGGGTGAACAAACTCTATCAATCAACTTATGGAAATTTCGTGGGTTGCTAGTAGCATAAACAAAGCTCTGTCAATCAACTAATTCATGAAATTCCATGAGAGTATAAACTCAAGAGCATGTTAAGAATTACCAGATCTTCCAGCCAGCTCAACCGCTACTAAATGTCCAGACAAGGATTTTAGCACACTATTATTTTCCTTGACTGCTTCCACCTTATCTTGATAGCGCTGTAATAAAAAAAATTTAAATGAGTACATGACCATGGCTTGAATTTCGTTGCACCAAGATTTATTACTTAACATTCTTCTGACATTACAACATGTTTCTATACTACTGAATTATACTGCTTGCCGTACCTTTTTGGCATCCAGGTCAAAATCCATGTCATTAGGCACCTCAACAGCGGCTTCATCGAGCACCAAATCAGCAGTGACTTCAAAAAACTCTATAAAGGAATGGACATTAGAGCTGATTAATCACATATGAAACTGGCTTCAAATCTTACCAGCAAAAGCCTTTGGCCTTCCTTGAACAAGCATTTCCTGGCTCAAAGATTGCCTTGCTTCTATATGGGAAAGGGTAAGACCCATAGCGAGATTTTCAACCTTGCCATTCAACTGACAGAGAAAAAGAAGACATATTGTTGCAGCTGGGGAGAGCAATAGTTAAATTTCAGGAGACATTTAATAAATCTCTTACATCTGTCAATATATTTGACTCGAGTTGTACGATCTCCTGTGTGACAGAACTTAAACGACGCTGCCGTGGTATCATCGGCTTCATCTTTCAGGGCTAGAGACGGACCTTGAAGATGATGCGCTAAGATTCATCATAAAGATGTATTACCTGAAATGCGGTATACATAAACAAACTTCGTGATGCCAACGTGGCAATGTGATTAGAGAGATCATTAAACTCTGACTTTTGGAGTGTATCAAACTCAAAGGCAGGGTGCTGTATTTTGTACAAGTTTTGGAGGTAGTAACAAGATAACTGAATCCAAATACCATATTGGGAAAGATAGATCCTGCAAGAGCAAATCTGAGTAGCATTGTTATTGGAAGCAATCTAAGTACAATCCATCTTCACAATTCTTGGGGGCAATTCGACAATATGAATCAATGCATCATGGGCGTACTGTTGGAAAAAACATGAGTCAAATCCTTTTACAGAACGAGGCGGATGCAAGTATTTAGTGTGGGTGCCACATGATGGCCTAGGCAACATGATTATTTCTCTAGCATCAGCCTTTGTCTACTCTCTCCTCACCAACATGATCCTCCTCATTTCTCAAGATTCGCATTTTCAACACCTATTCTGTGAGTCCTTTGCCAATTCGTCCTGGCATCTTCCTTAGTCCTTTACACTCCAGAATCTGAAGGAGACATCCGAACTGCACAACACTTTTTATTCCAGAATGGAGAGCCCAGCCAGACAAAATTCAGCTTCATTTAATTGGAGCAATGTGCAGGGCGAGGCAAAGAATTTCTAAATAAAATTGGGACCGATAAACTCCCTTATTTTGAACCATTACAAATCTTTTTTTATCTCTTGAACTTTTAGCTCTATTGTATTTGCCATGAAATTGGGAAAAGTGAACAAAAGCATAGCATTGTGTAGAAGAATAGCCACAGCTACATCAGCCAAATTTGCCATGCTAAAATAGGTTCAGACCATAATCATATAACACTCCAAATTATGCTAAGGGAAAAGCATGACTAAAGGAAGACCTCATGTATTTCACTCAAATCCATCTGATAATTATGTCCCCGATACAAAGTACGGTAATAACCTAGATATCTTAGCAATTGGAACTAGATACCCAATATAAAGATAAAATTACCATGACAAATTATGGTTCGGATAATAATGCTGCAATAGCCAAACAATTCAACTGACTTATGCTAAAGAATCAGATTTTCTTCATTTTAAAATGCCTAAAATACAGATTTTTAAAAGTCTCTGCAAATAAGTAAATGCCAAAGAATCAAACTCTAACCTTGAAATTGATTGTTCAGGCGATTCGAATCATTCCGACATTCATCCCTTCACCTCTGGCGTTATCTAATCAGTTCGGCATGGCATTCACCTCTGGCCTTAACAATTGGATAACTGGCTGTTAAGAAAGGGTGCCGACGACGTTAAAAATACGGGGTACCCAAAACCGACGGTGTGTGTTAAATTCCTAGGAACGCTAGCAGACTACTTACTTAAAATTTGAGAATTTCCATAGGGACTTTCCAGTTAGTAAGGCCTAAATCACACTATTGGCGAAACTAAAAAAATGTGCTCACGCACTGTGGGTTGCCCGAATTAAACATCCAAAATGAGGTCAATGGTTACAAGAAAATTATAATTTAGAACTTAAAATACTCAAGAAGACGGAAGAATCTATATATAACACAAGAATATGTACATATCCACTAGGGTACAAGAGAACAAGAGAACTTGAACAATAATG
>JAANSK020208535.1:0-14423 GCA_011763485.2 Isoetes engelmannii
CACGCTGCTTCAGATTATTGTGAGCATAAATATTTATGATGCCCCAAATTTGCCCCTTATCCTTCCAAGTAATTATGCAGCAATGACCCAAGTTGTCAGCGAAATTAGATAGCACCTGAATGTCCTTTTTCCAGGCTATAAGAGTTCCTGCACTAGACCTTCCACTGGATGAAGCAATTCCAATAAAGTCACCTCCTACTAGACTTAACAATAGGCGAATTTCCTCTTACCTACACCTGTGCTCTTGAAAGCACACAATATCCGGCTTAACTCTAGCAAGTGCTAATGATAATCTACTACCCTTTGCCTCAGAGGATTTCACACCTCTGATATTCCAACTTAAGATTTTTTTATCCATTTCTCAGCAAGGATTTCTTCCTCTTGATCTTAAACCTATCTCCTTCAAGCTCAGTATCCATGTCATCCATTTTGCTCTTCCTCGAATTTCGTGTAATGCGTCATTCTCATCACATATGTCCTCATCCATCAGATTCACCCATCTGTTCCTGCAATAAGGGATGCCTTCTACCATAAAATTATTTGAAGGATCTAGATCATCAATGCACAGTAAGACTCTACCACTACTCATGTCGAATGAATTATGAGTATCAGATGTGCTATCGGACTGCTTACGGGTGGCCACTTTCCAGGCCAGATCCTTTACCCATCCGCATTTTGAGACATGAGGGATGTATCACTCCTATTCCCAATGACACCTTTTCCTTTCATATCTTTGCATTGGGAGGAAATAGTACACACCTTATAAAGCATTGACCTTCATGGAGCTCATGTCCGATAAAGGAAATCAATAAAGAGGAGTGCGAGGATATTAGTTGTTCAAAGGCTTCTTTAAGAAACTATGATATCCGATTAGCATTAATGTTGCAATAAATAAGATTTTACTCGAAACAAAAAGAGAACTCGGTTGTTACAATATACGGAACAATTTCCAATAAAATGCAATGCTCTTTTCTAAACCTTGCTTCTTTGAAGATTTAAGACCAATATTTTCAAACGGAAAGGGTAAATGACAATCGTCTAAGTCATTCAAACCGAAAAAGTGACAACCGCCCCCAACTCAAAGTTGTGCTCAGATACCCCTACATTGGTGTAGGCCTTTATAGAATGCTTGCCTCCTTCTAAAGATCCTAAGCAAAAAAATCCTTTGTATCTTATATAATTTGGACTTGAAAATTTACCTATTACTTTCACACTGCCGCAAGAACAAACCAATTCGAATTCTAATTCTCTCTAATGCGGTCATAACTTCCAAGGCTACTCACGAACACGGTGAAATTTCCATGTATTTTCTTGACTGTAGATCAAATCCAACGATTCTACGTGCATAAAGATCCTAGGTGGCTGCAACAGAGAAGTTGGGTCGCCAGTTTCGTCTGGCGTGCATTCTCCTGCCGACATGTGGCACTCCACAATAACACGGAATGGAGGTTCGGTGCTCCATTCCGCCCATCCGGTAGTCCGCCGATAGATTAGTGTCAGATATTAGGTTGAGAGCCGGTTTGCACGGCAGAAAATCTTTGCAAATGTATCAATTGGTAGCCGAAACAACTGAAGGTCTGTGCAGCCAATTCAACTAGCTAGAAGATCAACTGTATAAAACACCAGAAGAACTGCAGCAGATCCTCAAAAACGACAGCAGATCGTCTTCCTTATGCAAGAAAAGTGCCCAATCTATGCTCAAATCTGCTCAAACTCGCCGAATCTTTGCTTTAACATGCCGAATCTGTGCTAAAACTTGCCATCTCTCGCTAAAGCTTGCCCATTCTCGCTAAAACTCGCTGAAACTTGCCGAAATCTACGTTAAAGCTTGCCAGATGTCTAAAACTTTGCCAAACCTGTGCTTAATCTTGCTGGCTCCCCAACTTCTCTGTTGTAGGGGAAGGGAACTTGGGGCTCCCTTTCCGCAACCTGGGCAGACCCGCTCCCGGCTGCCGCCGGTCACGGGGCCCTTGCCCCTGTTGCGGAAAGGGAGCCCCAAGTTCCCTGCCCCTATACAACATGGATAGCTTCAAATTCTTCAAAATCTCCAACTCTATGTTTGTGCAAACGTGCGAATTTTTTTTTGCAAATACTGCTAATTTATTTAGAGTGTATCTTGCGACTTTTACAGCCTAATATTAGGGCGCCAGAAATCTAAACAGTACATTGCCGAGCGTTTTTCCAAGTTTTTAGCAAAACCGGAACTTGCGGGCAACAAAAGGCAGCGGAGGCCCTACACTTCGTCTGGTTTCAGGTAGTGTGGCTCTGATCATTTTCAAAAATGTTATACGTTCCTGACACATCCAATTGCTTTTATGCACAATCATGCCGCATTTGCTCTATTTTTCGTAGTTGCAGCTGATAAATACCGTTGTCAAGCAATGGTCGTTAATAAATAAATCCTCTAGAAACTTGGCATAAGCCCTTCCATCTCTATATTATAAACCCAGGATACGTTGTGCGTGTAAATGGAAACATCGTTCTGGGCGGCTCTTGAATTCTATATGCTTCTGGCTTGCCATTGAATAATTTGTTTCAAACTTGTTCCTTCATGTCTGCTCTTCAACCCTGCTGTGGCTCTAAATTCTGATATGCATACATCTGTATTTTTATTTACTATCATATCAGATAGAGAACATGAAATGTTTCAGAAATAGGATTGTTCCATTTGGAATCTGTAGCACTGGCTGAGATACTTCGAACTCGATTAAGTTGGGAAGGTGCAGAAAAATTTGTAGTCTAGTGAAAAAATGGCGGTATGGCACCATGGTGGTCTGGTTCCAGGATATCTTTCCTGCAGTCAAGTTCTTCCCCCAGGTTGGAACATCCATCTCTTTTGGGCAAACATCACTTGTTTCAGTATATAATCGTGCTGTACTGTTTATGGTAGGCACTTTGAAAATTCAAGCAGATTAGAACGGTTAAAAGAAGCCCTTGATCTTGCTGTGGCCAATCAGCAGCATATCTCAAAAGAGCTTGTCGGCTGTCTAGTGGAAGAGTGTGTCAAGAAAAGAGATCTCCAGCTTGGTAGACGATTGCACTCACTATTTTTATACAGGACAAATGACGCCTTTGCTGCCTCTGCTTTCCGCCTCATTCGCCTGTTCGGTTCCTCCGGAAATTTATTTGAAGCACACCAAACATTCAACAATGTTAGAAAGCCAAGCCAATATACATGGAATTCTCTTGTTGATGTTCATGCCAAGCTTGATGACAGATTGGCTCTTCAACTCTATGAAAAAATGCAAGATGAAGGTACAAAGCCAGACACTTTTACATTTTCAACTATCATGAAAGCATGTGTCACGGTAGAGTGGGGCAGGCAGATCCATGAGCAAATCTTTGAGCGTGGACTCCAATCTGACATGATTTTGGGGAGTAGCCTTGTCAACACGTATGCCAACTATGGCAGCTTGGATGAGGCATCCGATGTCTTTGACAAATTGCAAAATCGTGATGTAGTAACATGGACTTCCATGATTGCAGGATATCAAAAACAAGGCAAAGATCATCTTGCATTGCAATGTTTTGGGTGCATGGAACATGAAGGTTTACATCCTAATGAAATTACTTTTTTAAGCGCATGCAAAGCTTGTAGCAACATCAGTGCCATTGAGCTGGGGCGATGCATTCATGAGCAGGTTATTGAGAGCGGAATGCATTCTCATGTGGTAGTGGGGTGTGCACTCCTTGATATGTATGCGAAGTCTGGAAACATAGATGAGGCTCAGAAAATATTCAACAAGCTGCCGAATCGGGATGTAGTGATTTGGGGTGCAATGATTGCTGGATATGCCCAGCATGGTGAAAGTTTACTGGCAATGCAATGCTTTGAAGATATGCATCATGACAACATGAAGGTTAACAAATTTATATTTTCAAGTGTCTTAAAAGCATGTGGTAACCTACGTGCCATTGAAATGGGCAGGTTCATCCACGTCAAGATACTTGAGGCTGGGTTCATTTGTGATACTGTCGTAATGAATACCATGATTGATATGTATGCCAAATGCAGAAGCTTGAATGAAGCACACGGAATCCTTAACAGGCTATTAGATCGAGACGAGGCATCTTGGGGTGCCATGATTGCTGGGTATACAGATCATGGTGAAGGACTTACGGCACTACAGTGCTTTGCGAACATGGACCATGATGGGATAAAGCTTACTCAAGTTACAGTTTCTAATGTTTTGAAAGCATGTGGTAATGTAGGTGCCCTAGTACAGGGCAGGTACATTGATACTAAGATACTTGACAGTGATCTGCAATCTGACATATTGGGAAGTAATCTTGTGAATATGTATGTCAAATGTGGAAGCTTGCACGAGGCAAGTTCAGTCTTCCATGGCATGACAGTTAGGGATGTTGTGTCCTGGGGTACCATCATCACGGGTTATGCACAGCTTGGCAAGAGTGAGTGTTTTCAGTGTCTTGGTGACATGCAACGCGATGGCATTAAAACAAATGCTGTAGTAATTACAGGCATTCTTACTGCATGCAGTTGTACTGGCCTGATTGATGAAGGCATTTGGTATTTCAAAACCATGGGAGAGTTATATGATACAAGTCGTAATATTTGTCATTTAACTTGCATGGTGGATCTTCTTGGGCATGCTGGTTTTTTCAATGAAGTAGTATGTTTACTTAAGGGCAGTACACAAACAGATATTTGCCTGTGGATGACCCTGCTTACTGCTTGCAGAATGCATTGTAATTTTGAGCTTGGAAGGCAATGCTTTAACATTGTTGTTGATTTGGATCCCTTTCGTACTGCTGCATATCTGCTCATGGCAAATATGTATGCAACTGTCCACACCATGAATGTAGTTTCCAGGGTAGGAGCTTCAGGTCATACAACATGTGAGGACATGGAAAAATTTTTGGATAACATGGATTGATTGGGACCAAGACGTGCAATGTTGGCCATTTGGTTATGAGATTTCTTCATAGGTCCTGTCTTTCTAAATCACCTTTCTTTCTCCATTTTGACCAAAGCTCATAATACATGTTAAAGGACTACAGCAGCTGAAGAGAAGCTGCTTATAAGTTCCCATAAAAGAATCATATATATGTGTATATATATATGTTTTACGCCTTTGACTCCCTATGAAGGGCAACATCTGTCTAAAACGGAAAACAACATCTTTTGTTCCGGGCAGCATGTAGATTCGATTTGACTGACCATACATTTTTGGGTTAAAATATATACAGTTATATGTTTTAAAGGGGAGGGAGGAAAAATGAAATTATTTTTCTTACTATATATGGACGTATTGAACAGAGAGGAGTACCCGCCAGAATGAAGCAATTCGGATTTGTTGCGTTGGCTGTAGTGACGGTGGGCTTGTATGTGTTGATCTCGTATTCATATGGCGGAGATCGACAGGCAATGCTGGAAGCATTGAAGAAGCTTTCTGCTCATCTGGGGAGATGGGCAATGCCCACTTTCGTTTTTGTTCATATGGCAGCCATTGCAGTGTGCTTTCCATATGCCGTGATCTTCGAAGCAGGGGCGTCATTTCTTTTTGGGTTTGTTTATGGGGTGATGTGTGTCTTTGTAGCCAAAGTGCTTGGTGCAGCTTTAGCATTTTGGCTTGGTCGGTAAGCATACTATTCTCAAGATTGCTACTTTTCTTAAGGCGATGTTGTAAATGACATTTTGCTCTTTGCATTTGCAGGATTCTGTTTAGAAATTCCCTTCCCAAATTAGTCATGGGAAATAAATATTTCAAAGTGATAAGCGATGGTGTAGCTAGGGATGGATGGAAGTTTGTTTTGCTTGCACGGTTTTCTCCTGTCCCTTCTTATATTATTAACTATGGCCTTGCAGCAACTAAGATTAATTTTGCTCGCGATTTCTTACTGCCAACCCTAGTTGGAGGCCTTCCAATGATTCTTCAGAATGCTTCAATTGGAAGCTTGACTAGTGCTGCAGCAAATACTGGTAAAACGTCCAAAACGTCCCTTTTGCTTCCACTTTTGGGTATCTTTTCTGGGTTGCTCATCACTTGGAGAATTAAAAAATACGCTTCAGAAGGCTTTGCATCTACAGAAACAGATGTCTTGGCAGCTAATGAAGCGGTTGAGCCAAGCTGTATGGATTCCTTTAACTGTCCAAACCCAAGTAATTTACGACTAAGGACACATTTGCAAGCTAGGAGCTGATATAACTTCTATAGGTATGCTGACCATAAGCAGTGTAGTTTTTCTCAAGAATGAGACTGCTTGCATAAGCTGACAATAATGATTTTTCTTTACTCTATGCTTTTATAACATTTTATAATATAACATCGCTCACATTCAACCTTCTTTCTCACTCATTAGATCCTTTTTCAAATACAACTTTCAGCCAGTAAGGCAAAATTTGTGTGAACAGTAATGCAAAAACTTTCAAGAGTATTTTTAAATAGACGACAACAGTTTTTGTAATTTATGTACCGCTGGCATGTTCTAGTCTCTGATCGTCTTGGGAAAGTGGTTAATTTTGTAAAGTGATTTAAGCTTGCTTTGTGGATATCTGAAAGCTTCTCGGAACTAGGCCCATTTTTAGAGTTTTGAGTGGGTTAATGCCTCCCTCGAGCAGGTTTTGCAGAATAATCCACGAGACCGGGAGAACAAGTGGATTATCTGCAGACCTACGACAGGGAGGGATTGACCCCCTTAAATTGCGGCTGGAGCAGATTATCCCCCTGAAATTGCGTGCTGGGATTGAAAGCAGAGGTCGCCGGCTGGGATTGAAAGCACATAGTACAGAGTACGACACTTTCAATCTCTTCCTGTAACTTTACAGAGTAGACTTCTGCTATTCCTGAGTAGCAAATGTGTATTCTGGAATACATACTTCTGCTATTCCCGAGTAGCAAATGTGTATTCTGGAATACATTTTTGCTATTTGGGAATCTAGAATACACTATTCGAGAATAGCAAATGTGTATTTTGGAATACACTTTTGTTATTCGAAAATAGCAAACTGTATTCCAGAATACACTTTTTGCTATTCCCGAATGGTAAATGTGTATTCTGGAATACATTTTTGCTATTCGGGAATAAAAAATATTTTGGAATAGAAATCGAGTATTTTTTAACTAGAACATGTTTTTTTTGTTGTTTTTGTGTCAAAGTAGTATCCTACGAGCTTTTAGCGTCCTTTTGTGTGTTCATTAAGGTCTTTCCGACCTCTTTCCTGAGGTTTTTTGTTAGTTATTTTTGCTTGAAGGCATTCTTATTCTGTAATACTGTTGCGAAAGCATGATACCTTTTTCTGCAGGAAGGAAGCATCCAAAGCATCTAAGGGAGCAGCCAAGGCCGCTAACAAGCAAAATCTTGTCAGGATCAGGAAGATGCATCTACAGAGAAAACAGGACAGCACTGTTGAGCCAGAAATTCATGAAACATTCAAGACACAGTGGTTCGTGACTAGGGGTGCCTATGAGAAGTACAACACCATCACTTTCCTGCACGTGTGCACATGCACGGGAGGGAAGATTATGCAAAGTGATTTCAATTGCATCGGCCAGATTAGGGAGGTTTCTCCGGTGGCCGATCATACTGGTGCCCGAAGGATTTCTTTTAAGACGTCTCAAGGCCTGATCATTGTTGATGAAACCTATTTTAAACTAAACAGGGTTGAGCCTAGAAGCCTTTGCCGTTACATGAATCATTACTTGAACAGAGAACCCATGTCAACGACAATTGATAGAGTGCAAAAGGGTCACGATGCTTCTTCAGGGGGAGAGGAAGAACAACAAAAACCAAAACATACACCCTCTCCTCCACTTTATGATATGTCTGCTTCGAATGAATTTGAAGAGGAGAGAAACCAAGACCATCTAGAATCTCACGTCTGCCGAGGCCCAGGGATATAATTGTTGCTAAAGAGTCGAAACACAAGAGGACCCTTGAGATGGCTGCAGTGGAAGAAGCTGCAAAGACAAGAAAGAGAGGCAAGGGTAAGGGCAAGACCCCATGTGTGGCTATTAAGGAAAAGAAGCTGGACAAAACTAGCAAGGGAATGGAAGAAATTAATAGTAAAAAATACGTGTAGGATGTTACTTACTTGCCTGTCACTTCTATGATATTGCCTCTCAAGAAAGACTTAGCTCTCCTTGAAAGACTGCTCCAGAAAGTTGTGAAGAATTTACTCTAGAAGAAATGTCCAAGGAGCTCCACAAGTAAGTTACTTTGTATACTGGAATAAGTCTCAGGTTTTGTGTTGAAATTCATTGGTTTATTTTGTCTTTCAGTAGTGATTATGTAAAGCCTATTCCGGAAGCGCTTTCTGAAAATTTTCTACTTTCTTGCAGCCAAAGGGCGTTATTACCTGTCAAACTTGTTTGATGGAGCAACTCAACGTGCAGACTTGAGAACTGCCAAGAACTTTACACAATAGCTACATCTGACGAGCGCATCGTGCAGTACACTCCAAATTTTGAGGGCTGGGTACGTAAATTATGTCCTCAAAGGCCATGTTCCATATATTTTTATTATCATCCTGACCTTTTACAGAACAAGAAGAAAAACAAAAATCGTCAGAAGGCTTCATACACCTGGTTAGGATTTCTCGGGAGGAAAGAAGCTTATTGGAAAGAAGGATCTTGGATGTAGCAACCTCTGATTATGAGAAGTTCAGCATGTTCGATCAGAACAATTTGTTTTCTATAATTGAAGATGACTGCACCAAGTTGGTGGGATTGTCAAGCCTCAAGACTTCATGTTATTCTTTGCTAACATCTCCTATGGATTGGCTTTAGAATCAAGGACATCCGTTATGATGACCACCCCTTCAGGAACTCAGAATTCAATAGCTTCATCATTAAGCATATCACGACAGCCAGATATTGGAGACTTATCATGTTCCACCCAAGCATGCATGCTAGAATGGCAGAGACCAGTTTCAAGAAGCAGTTCGGGTCTCCTGTACAGGCAGGCTACGAGCACCTCGTCCGATAAGCGCCTTATATTTTCTATTCTGGAATACATTTTTAACTTTGAACTTTATTCTGCTTCCTTTATTAGTGTTTGTTTCTTTCCCTTTATTCCAGAATAGGAATGCTTCATGTAAGGTGACCCGACACCTTAAATAAACCTCTGGTATTAAGCAGGTTTAAGATAAATGTTACTTACTATGGCGGGATGCCCTAGGTTGCTAAGCAAATGTGAGTACCTTCATGTTGCTTATTGAAGCTCCGAGGGAAAAGAACCATGGAACACTTCAACACTGTGGCATGCTCAAATTTCTCCAATGTTTTAGAGTTTCCAGCAATGTTGCAGAAGCTGCAAGACCCAAGTGCTCAGGGTAGGATTGTGAATATTTACTGAAAGCCTCATAAACTCATCAACCATATCCTTGACATGTTTTCATGTCAAGGAGATTGGGTTCTTGATGCATTGTCTGGCTCTGGTACTACTATAGCATGTGCACTTAAGAAAGGTAGAAACTGTGTGGTTGTGGATATAGACAAGGAAGCTGTACAGTTCATTAAAACGAGGTTGGCTGCTCTATCTATCCAAGCGAGAGTTAGGGGCCAAATCTGAGTCTGATATGGTCACACTACAACAAGACATGGTGTTTTTCGTCAAGTAAGCATCTAGAAAATTGACGCTAAGTGTCTTTTCAACATCCACAAATGACAAAAAGTTGATGCTATATGTGTCGTGATTTGGTGTCGCACGAGCGTCACTTGGTGTGTATGGGTCTTCTTTTAATATATTGGTAACAGTTCTTCAAAAAAAAAAGGGACCAATTGGCGTATGGACCCATACAAAGAGAAAGCAGCGAGTGAGGCAAATGATATTTAGTGTTACAAGTGAGGCAAATGATATTTAGTGTTACAAGAAATTTATCACGGCGCCCAAAGCCGCCACGAACATTTCTTTTCTTCAACGTGGATCCACAAGTAAATGCCTATTGCAATGAGTGTGCTATAAGTGTGCTAGTATGACTACGTGTACATTAGCATATGTTCTGTAGATAGCAAGTGGGGATGTCCGACTGAGTAAATTTGTGTCGGCTTGAAATGTCGAAGGTTGAACCTAGTAGTAACGTCAATTGTTCTATTCAAGGAACAATGAGTTGTATCTATGACAAATTTGTTCGTGTTATCATAAGGGTAGAATATTATGTGGTTATATTATATTGAAACTCATGCCTAGATTCCTTTGTCACTAGAACTTCATCATGTACTATGAAGTCTCTTGTAGCTTATAGATTGAAGATGGAAAAACATAAATGTGTAGGGATACGAAAAATCGATATCCAAGAAACTAGTTCTGAGGAACATGATAAATTTTTTTTTTCAAGACACCTGAGATTGCCGCCTGAAGAAAATACGTGTCAAATTAACCCACAAATGCGACGAAGAAAAATCAAATCCTGCCAAATCACAAATATACAGCAATATTTACTGATTTAATAACAGTCTGAAGGCAGGCCTGAAAATGCCATAGCCATCCTGGCCTTACAATGAGAAGTTGGGAGATTGGTTACATTGAGGTGGTCTACCTCTCTATAATCGATATCGGAAGGATTAGCATCATCTTTGTAGCTGAGTATTTTAAGACTAGGAATGACTATTAACAGTTTGGGATTCCTTGCTTAAATGCGACAAGTGAGCTTCCATTTGGTATACTATTATGGCAAAGACTCCCCAAGTCTGTTGAGATGAAGATTTCTCTGTATGCGAGCTTCCATTTGGTATACATATCAGTTCCTTCAGAATATAATTACTATTATGGTAAAGGCTCCTGTACATTACCAAGTGTGTTGAGATGAAGATACGCATCAGTGCCTGTGACATGCAATAGGAATAATCAATTTCCATGCAAATAAGCAAGTTGTCATTTTGACATGAAAAATGCATCAACTTACCATAGCCTTCCATGGAGATAATTTGCAAGTCTCCACCAAAGTATCTTGCATATAATCTACTTATTGGCAGTCCATAACCATAACCAGCCATAACACTTGGCGTGTCCTCCTGAAAAGATGTGCCTTCAAATGGGATCTCTGCTGTGCTATATAAGTATGTCCAAATCTTTGATAGACCACTTCTAGGAATCCCACCTCCTTCATCAGAAATCTGCATTACATAAATGTCTAGAGCACCTAAAGCAGCTTCCCTAAAAAGTAATGCTATGGAATTACGCCACACCTTCACACATACCTTGATTGCAACATCTTCTATGCCTTTTGCAATGACAACACGAATAGGGGGCTCACGTGTATTACTTTTCATGTAACGTTCTTCAACTGCACGAAGTGAGTTTTTGACAAGCTCAAAAATCATCTGATGCAAATGAGCAGGGACATAGCTGTAGACAGGCCACTTGTGATTAGAAATTGCTAATCATCTAACCAACCAGGCATCAAAAACCATCCTAGACACCGTAGATACATGTCGTCTCCTCTTTCCGGATTCTAGTGCACATTGTCCATCATAATACTTGACTAAAACTAATTATCAAGGTGGAAATAATTCCTTCTTCTGATCTAGACATACGCAAAAGTTAAATTAGGATCGCCATATATTTTGACATCTGGAGCACGTCCATAATTATTCATGCATTCTGCACATGCATCAGCAATTGCTCTGCGAGCTATCTCAATGGGTGAAAGGCGTGTAGATATAAGACCAATATAGCCTGGAGGCAGATGCTTTTCATGAAGTGCAACATGCTGCCCTACATCACCCAAGAACATACCTCAGGCAAAGGGAATAATTGAGATTCTTAATTTAAAGTGCAGACACTTACCAATCAACATTCGAATTCCTATACGAGACAAATAGAACCTATCAAGAAACTGATGAATTTCTGGGAGCTCAAAGAAACCAACTTTACGACCTATATCTTCCTTCAATTGCTGTACTCCCATGGCCAGGGTAGGTAGTACATTATTATGGCGCATCTTTATCTCATGTATCAGTTCAGTAAACTCAATTTCATCTTCCGCATTGAGTACCTCAGGGAAGTCTCGTATGTCTCTAAAGGAATCAACATACCAATCTCGCACCTGAAATTCAAATAACAAAGTACTGAAGCAGTTAATCTGCGGAAAAAGGGAGCATAAAAAATTCAAGGAAAACAGATCCTCGTGTCATATAGTGTCATATATATACGTATTATAAAAGAGGCACTTGTGATTCAACCATGATGAGTGTCAGTAACCTTTTTGACAACATCGATTTCTAAGAAAATATTTTCAGTAACACCTTATTACAGTACTTCATAGTGAAATTTCCTGTAAACACCTATAAAAGCGATTGCTCCACAGTTGGACATCAAGAAATATTTTGCATTTTCTTTCGATTTCTGTCTTTTTTTTCCCCCCCTTTGATAATAGAAGATACAATACTACCCTAGGACTAATCTATTAGTTACAGATTGCAAATACAGCACGAAACTTGATCAGAGTCGACAATACAAATCTTACGAACCTTTAAGACTGGACTCTTTGAAGAAAGCCCGTTAGGTAAATTCTCCAATTCTATAACCCTATGAGCGAGGCGAATGGGAAGCTCTTTATGTAGAAACTGAGCAGATGCAAGCAAGTTCCTTTCAGTGGGATATGCTCCAAAGTCCATCATAAATTTCAAGCTTACACCAGTCTGCTTTTTAGTGCTGCATTTGTGTATATCCTCCAACAGGTCTCGGGATAAAGTGGCCGCCAGCTTCCTTACAGCCATTGCATGAAAACCTATACATGCGACCACCAGAAATTTACGCACAGGTAAGATACGAACCTTGAAGCGCCCAAACCAGAATGATACTGTAACAGACCATCGGATCGGGCTGAAGAACGAGAAGCAGAGCCCAAGTAGTACCTAGTGGGAAAAGTAAAGCAACTGTTTTGCTAAACTTGCCATATGTCATCCTTTAAACCCACTCAATTCAATTTACAATTTTCTTTGAATTGTGACATGGATTTTACTCATGTTTTGTGGCTCACACAACAGTATGTCGATAAGTTATATCCTTCCAACTAGGATAGAATAAATGTATAACAAAACTATCCTGGCGGCAGACTTCGATAAATTATATCCGTCCAATCAGCACATAATAAATGTACGAGAAATTTATCGCAGCATCCAAGACCGTCGCGAACATTTTCTTCTTTAACACTCTTATCTGCCGCATAATTTTCTTCGGCAAGATTTACATTAAAGAATTAGAGGCACAAACAAATATACAAATATAAATATGCAATTAAGGTAGGAGCATTATGGGGCATGCACAATTTTAATGTGAGGTTAGAGTCTTAAGTTTTCCGTGGAGCCTTAAAGTGCCGATATCACTCTTGTGCTTAAAGAAGATGTTTATGAAGCTCTGGTTAAAAATCACGGTGATTGCGGAGCCAAGACTCTGTACTAGGATTCACAGAATCATATCCAGAAGCCGTGAAGGACCACACGAGAATACTGACTTGAATTGAGAAAGAATGGTGTATGGCTAGTAGAAGAATGTACTGAGTTAGTATATTGGAAGCCAATCAACTCAATCATCATGCTAGTGACTAATAAAGTATCCCAAATATTGCTCCAATGTCTGATTAAAACGTTCTGCTTGCTTATTCCTAGGATGGGTCCCACAGTACATCTTATTGGTAGGTGAAGTGTTCTTCTTGAGCTTGAAAACATTGAAGACAAGGCCCCAAGTATAAATAATGCATATGAAGAAAGCCATACTCTGAATAAGACAAGTTTGGTATAGAGTAATGCATCTCACTCTCATATCTACAATAGACCATTGAGAACATGAGAATATTTCATCATGTATTAACGAGTCACCAATCGTGAGACTATTTAGAAAAAGCATTTACTTGCTAAGTTGGATGATTCCTCAATTGTTAGAGCTTGTTTTATGATTAAGAACCTAAACTAGAATCATACAAAAAAGTCGCACCTCAAATCTTAAAACATATTTCTTTATCTACTGTATCTGCGTCTGGGCCATTGGTCTAATGGTGGGACACTAGTCCTAGCAATGTGAGGTCTCGAGTTCAAGGCTGTCCAGAGTCGCACTATGTATAGATCAGTATCATAGCTCTGTTGGGTTCTCGTAGACGTTATAGATCTATCTATCTATTTGTTCTCGAACAATAGTTGACCAGATGGGCAAAGGTAGCAGAGGTGCGAGCCCCAAGGGGGGTTCACATCGATGAACCTTACCAAACATAGTGGTCGGGAGGGGGTTTTTACTACGTTAAAGATCTATCTATCTATTTGTTCTCGAACAATAGTTGACCAGATGGGCAGAGGTAGCAGAGGTGAGAGCCCCAAGGGGGGTTCACATCGATGAACCTTACCAAACATAGTGGTCGGGAGGGGGTTTTTACTATATAATTCCGTACGTACGTATATGTAAGGCTCCATTTAAGTTTTTTTAGTTTTAAATTTGTAAATTTAAGGGAAGGGGTACATGAAGAC
>JAANSK020208646.1:0-14421 GCA_011763485.2 Isoetes engelmannii
GACACGTCCAAACCCAAACAGGGCGCCAGCAGAAGCCCGAAACCTACAGAGACCACTCGCCAGACGGAGGCAAAGTGTCATGGATAACCAACGTACAGTAGACAGACCGCACAAAGCACGCAGCATCAACATCGGGATGGACCTTCCAAGGCCACACCACCACATCATCCTGAAGCAATACAGGTATGTGCAGCGAAATCCAGCGGGCCGCCTGCTCCCAAATAGTCATGTCACTGGCTCTCAGGCAAAACCGCGCAAGGAAGAACTCCCATGGGGCAACCTGGCCCGCCGAATACCAGTCCTCCAAAGTGAGCACCCCCGCCTGCCTCCAGCGGACCTGCGTCCGGGCGTGCGTAGTGGCAGCCAGAGGCAACTGCGCCGGAGGCAAAGGAACCCACAAGAAGGGTGAAGAGTGATGATACACTGCGGCAGGGTCCAGCTGGAAGAGCACCCGCACGTGCTCCCACGCCCGCAACACCCCAGAGAGAAAGGGGGATGCATGCGGGAAAGGCTTAAGCCCATATAACAAAGCCCATGGCAACTCCACATGCACAGTGGGCTTTCCAAACGCCACACAATGGCGAAGGGACTGCAAGAGCAGTGCCGCACCAGGTGAGGATGCTCCATCCTGCAAAATACTCCACACGAACTTGGAGACCAACACCTTGCTGTGCAATGCCAAATCCAAGATGGCCAGACCTCCATCCTCCCGGGGGCGGAGACACTTCCACCACGCCACCTTAACCACTGCCCCCTCATCATCTCCGCCCCATACAAAGTTCCTGACCATCCTGTCCAATGCCTGCATCTTCCCCTCAGGGGCTAACATAGCGGATGTCGTGTAAATATGTGTGCTACAGAGCACCGACTTGGCTATCGTGATTCTCCCTGCCATGGACAGTTTACTGCCCTTCCACCAATTAAGATGCTTCTGCAGCCCCTGCAGAATCTCATCCCATACCCTCCCTATGGAGATATCCCTCTGAAGGGAATACCCAGCAGCTTCATACACGCATTGCCTGGGAGTACCTTCCATGGAAAAAGAGCCAGGCAAGAGGGAGGCGGAGACAACAACGCCCACAATGCGAAACACTTACCCCAATTCAGGAGAATGCCCGAGGCCAAAGAGAAGGTGTCGAGCAAACTCTTCACGTTCCGCAGGTTCCTTTCCTCTGCTACCAGAAAGAGGAAGGTATCATCAGCGAACTGATTAATAATCTGCTGGCTCCCATCCTGCATCCGGAGCCCATCCACGACGCCGTCCTCCACAGTGGCCAGGAGCAACTGTGACAAGGCCTCTACCACAATTGTGAACAAGAATGGTGCTAGGGGGCAGACGCACACCTCGGCCCAAAGAGAAGAAGGCCGAGGGCTCCCCCTGACACACCACTGTAGCGCGGGCTGACCTGTGCAACTTCATAACAAGTTCCGTGAACTGCGGGCCACAGCCCAATGCCAACATCATGGCAGACAGGAACTCCCAGCGCACACTGTCGTATGCTTTGGCAAAATCCAGCTTCAAGTAAGCAATATGTTGCCCTGTTCTCCGAGCCCAATACAGGCCTTCATAGGCCGCCGCTACATTGGTCAAGATATTCCGCCGTAGTACGCTTGCTATTTCTCTTTGTTTGGGTCCCATGGGCAAATTGGTCTCCTTGGACGATAAACTGCATTCTATTCTATTCTAATATTATCTGCCAACTCATCATCTTGACCCATTAATTTGACCTCATTTATGTTCTCTTATAGATAGAAACCAGCAGGAAAGTCCAAACACCAAAAGGACAATAATCAAGCACATAAGGTTGGCTTTAACATTATTGTTTCCAAGCACATAAGGTTGCCTTTAACATTATTGTTTCCAATATTGAGGACGGTTTCCAATATTGACGACGTTCGAAGTGCCAAAAGGGCCAAAATGCAAGTCAATTAAGCTATGTACATGTTCTTTAATACGATTCTTATTAGGTCTATGAAATGATAAATGTTGGTACACGTCCTTTAATATGACTCTTGATTAGGTATATGAAATTATGAACGTTGGGTTTTTGATATGAATGCCGGTCTTGTGGGGTCTCATCGTGTTGATAATAGAAACTAGGACTTGTTTCACAAAAGAGAACAAGAACTAGAAGGAAGCAATTATAACCTATCTTGCAATTGAGGTTCAAAATTAGACTATAGGTGAAGTGGCACCAAGATGTGGCAGCAAGGACAATTTTAACATTCAAATATCCACCTTAATATTTGGGCTAAAAGATTCCTTAGGAAATTTATGTCGAATACGACATTTGAAATGTTT
The DNA here is from genome assembly GCA_011763485.2 of Isoetes engelmannii. Taxonomy (NCBI): domain Eukaryota; kingdom Viridiplantae; phylum Streptophyta; class Lycopodiopsida; order Isoetales; family Isoetaceae; genus Isoetes; species Isoetes engelmannii. The sequence goes on from JAANSK020208646.1 coordinate 2,303, forward strand.
AAATGCGATTTTGGGTGTAATTCGGGATATTTGTTTGAAGTGATGTTGATGCCATTTTTCTACGTTAATTTGTAAATTTGTTAGAGATAATGTGCCGAAGAGGCAATTTCGTGCAGCTCAGACTTGGCAAAATTGCCTCTTCCACACATTTTCCCATGTAAAGTTAAAGGGGGAGGAAATTTCATGCCAAGGAAGATGTTGCCCATCACTTTCAACGTCGAAGAGAGACACATTATAGTCTTTAATCTAGGCTGTAATACACTGAAATTTCCTCCGCATACGTTATGTTGAATGTTGGATGGTGGCGTTTGCTACCACGTAGCAAACGCGTCTTTTGTAGAGGGATTGTTTTCATAAAAACCGCTCAACAAGAATTTGCTTGTAAATGCTCTGAATGTTTGGAAAGATCTTCCAACAATGCTTATAATGTTTGGAAAGAATTCTCTAACAATGGTACGCCTGTGGGCTTTGGCATTAATCTGGTGGTCTATCCTACCCACAACAAAACCCGCCAGTACCCAGGAGACCAATGCTCTCCTCGACTTTGGATTCACGACGATCTGGATCAATAAATCCAGCGATCCCTGTGGTGGTTGGAAAGGTATTACTTGCAACAACAATACCAACATTACCAAGATCTATCTGGATCACGAAGGTCTAAGTGGTACCTTTCCATCCTCAATTGGCAATCTCTCCTTTCTTCAGCATATGCAGATAAGCGACAACTTCTTGACAGGTGAAATACCTTCTTCAATATCTAATCTTAAATTCTTGCAAACTCTGGCGTTGGGAACCAATAATCTAACAGGTAGCATACCAACAGAGATTGGGAACTTGATTAACTTGACAAGACTTCACCTTGACAGGAACAATCTCTCGGGCCCAATTCCTCCATCTTTGGGGAATTTGATCCACCTGAAAGATCTGGTTTTGTCTACTAACTTTCTGACAGGGACCATTCCAGAAGATTTTGGAAGACTGAACAAACTCACCAAGCTTCTGCTAAATGCTAACAAGTTGAGTGGGGAACTACCTTCCTCTTTCTCCAATCTCACCAACCTAATAAATCTTACTCTCTCCACTAACGCACTTTCAGGCAGTATATCAGTTCTAGAAAGCATGTCAGCACTTCAGAAGCTTTGGCTTCACAGAAACAACTTTTCTGGTGCAATTTTCAACGCCTCTTTTCCAAAACTGAAAGAGCTTGATTTGGGCTTCAATAACTTCAGCGGAAGTCTTCCTGCAAGTCTGAAAGCCCCAAGTTTAACTCGATTTTCTGCTGGCCACAATAGACTGACTGGGTCCATTCCATCAAGCATTTCTACTAGTCTCAAACATCTTTCCAATTTAGATGTTTCACACAACTCCTTAACGGGGTCATCAAAGATGTCTGTGTCACCAAAGCAGCAGGATCTCTCCTTCAACTATTTTGATGACTATGAGCAGACTTTGAAGTGTGATACCTATGATAAAGCTTCCAACTCAAGTCTTGGGGTGTGTTACCCATCAATTACAGGCTCCAGAACAGGCTATGGGATCAATGCAGGTGGAGATGCCACTACTTCTGGAACCTTCAAATTTCATGCTGATTTCAAGACTGAAGAAGGTACCTACACAGGTTTGTATCATGTTGCCGACAGCAATTGGTTCTTAGAAATTTCTGGCTGGGATGGAGGAACTGTATCACCTACAGCTGAGCAAGATATCTACAAGACTATGAGATGGTCCTCCACATACCTTGCTTATCATGGTACAGAGCTTAGAAATGGTAGGTACAATATTACTCTTTATTTTGCGGAACTGGTAGATAAAGTCTACGTAAATTATCGCCTTTTCGATGTGCTCATTCAGCGAAAGATTGTGTTCAAGGATGTGGATGTTGTTAGTAACGTTGGAAAGAATACTGCTTTTCATTTGAGTGCTGAAGAGGAGGTGATGAATGGAACTCTATCTATTGAATTAATAGTAAACCATGACGATTTCTATTGGGGTGCTGAAACAACAGGGCCTATGATCTCAGCTATTTATGTATCCCCAACGTTTTCAGTTAAGAAATCAAAGACAAAATATCTGTTTCTTATCATTCTAGGAATGGTGGTCCTCTTCATGCTTGCATTGACAGTGGTTTTGATCAGAAGGCGCAGAAGAGCTAAAAGACATCTTATCTCAGAGAATGAAACCGGTTGTTCTACTGCCATCATCTCAAAGATTGGACCAACCGTATATACATACAAGCAGTTGCTTCAAGCTACAGAGGGATTCAATGAGAAACTAATGCTTGGAAAGGGAGGATTTGGTGCTGTGTATAAAGGGACTCTTGCAGATGGAAACGTTGTTGCAGTGAAGCAATTGACAAAAAAGACGAAACAGAGTGCAGAGACATTCAAGAAAGAAATTGCAATTCTGAGCATGATACAGCACCGCAATTTGGTGGGAATCAAGGGATATTGTTTGAAGTCAGGCATATCTTTACTTGTGTGTGACTTTATAGAAAATGGTAGCTTAGAAACATTCTTGTTCAAAGGGCCAGTGTTGAATTGGCAAGCCAGGCGCAAAATAGCAATTGGAGCTGCCTGTGGACTGCAATATTTACATGAAGGATCGAAGTATCAAGTGATCCACTGTGACATAAAACCTGCAAATATTTTGCTAGATAAAGAACTGAATTCTTGCATTGGAGATTTCGGCCTTGCAAAACTGTACAAGGAAAGGGTGACAGAGGTTATTGTCACCAAATTGGCTGGAACAATTGGCTACATTGCACCAGGTAAGATCCACTTCTTTGTTCAATACAAATTCAAGAAAGAAGTTAAACACAAATATGGTATGACATCAAAACTACCAACTCACTGACTAACTTATTATGGTGTAAACGTACTTTCAGAGTATGCAGCCTCTCGTGAATTATCAGAGAAGATAGATGTGTACAGCTTTGGTGTGGTTTTGCTGGAGCTGGTGAGTGGCAAAAGAGCCATTAGTGAGAATTTCAGTTATGCTGTGAGCTACGCACAGGAGATGGCTTATGTGCAGCCCAATGATCTATTGAATTTGGTAGATGAAAAGCTAGGTGGGGAGTTTGACAAACAAGAGGCATTGGACATGACCACCATAGCCGTGCTATGCACTCAAAGATCTTCAGATGCCAGACCAAGAATGAGAGATGTCTGGCTCATGCTCAACAACATTATTCCAGTTCCCCCACTCCTAATACAGCCCCAACAAGGTGTGCCATAAACCTGGCCAAAGTGATCAAATTCTTCATTCTAGTAATTACAAAATGTTTACGCTAAATTATGTGTACGTCTTCTAAACTTGTTTACGGAACGATTCTGTGCGTAATCTCCATGAACAAACACATATTAATATCTGCTTGTACACATCGTCAATCCATGCCAAAGGACATAATGATGTGTTTTATGTTTTTTCATGAAAAGGTACACCTCATACCTCTTCACTCACTATATGGTCCAGGCTATTGGGATCAATCCTGTCTCAATATGGTTTTTCCTCTCATTCATATCTTATAAGAAAGTCTCTTTATCATTTTTTCTTCAGAAACGTTTAGAATTCTTCCTCTATTGGTTTGCCTTTATATCTTGAATTTATGTGGTTTGTTATCCAAATATAATACTGTGTTATGGCTGAAAATCATTCCGCCTTTGAGCTTTCTTTTAAGACAGAGCCATGATAGATTGGAAAAAGCATATCAAGGATAAGGTACCAGAATTTGATTAGGTGATCCAAAGAAAGACGCTAATTGAACACAAACTTGCAATTAACCAGAAAATATTACTGGCTATTCACAAATATGAAATGCACTTTATGCCCTCTCTGGATTTATGATAAGGAGATATTTGACCGGGTCATTTACAATTACTGAGGCATTATGATCAGTTCTAGAGGATCTAGAGGCATGTGAAATACTACTTCACCATTAATAAAACGATCTATGCTTTCAAAGCAAGAAGCCTGAAAAAGTCAAACAAAGTTTCAAGTAACGTGCAAAGAATAATACTGTCGTGTCTAATTCAACCATATATAAGAAATTCAATCAATAGATCTTGCTTGGAGGGATAATGATCACGTGCAGCGAAGGACCACGCCACATGACTTTTCAAATGCCATGAATGTTTAACTACCTGCAGCTCAAAGGCCCCAGATTTGGTCTTTTCACAATCTCTCCATGTGGTAATTCTTCCATCCTTTAGGTCACCTCAACTAATACAAATGAGAAAATTAAGGAAATAAAACCATACCTCTGGCAGTTCGTTGGGGTGATGAATGACCAAATTGTTTCTCCCCTCTTCGTTTTTGCTGTGAAAAATCGAGTCGCCAAATCAAGCTTGTGACTGCCAAAAGCCTATGTTTATTTGCCTAGGTTTAAATTTGCTTAGTTAAAAATGGATCTTTTTAGCTACAACATGGATTCCCATCTGAAGCTACAATTAGCTAGAACAGGGATTGTTTGCTCTTTATGTATTGAGATAGAAAAATTCAACCAATCCGATAAGCCGTCAAGAAGTACCTTGAAGATGCATTACATGCTTTGGCTCTGCTCTGGCTCCTGCCGGTAAACATTCTAGGGTTTCATCACAGCACTCCGTCAGCTCGGGTTGATTACCTTCATTGTAAGTCTGCGATTTTGAATTTTAGAGAAATAACTTGTGCTTTGGTTCTATGGGGCCACACTAGATTGCGATTGCCTTAAACTTTGCTCCGACAGATGATGGGTCTAAACGCAGGATAGATTTTAGTTAGAAAGCCAGATATAGGAAATGGTCGTTTTGGATGATGGATCTTCTGCAGAGATTGTGGAGGTTCGAGGGTCGCGAGATTGAAAGAAATTAGGCTCGAATTGAACTGCAGACAATTTTGAATTGGGCTTGAGGAATGTCGAAATGGAAGATGAAGGTCAGAAACATAGCCTTGGTTTTCTTCCGTTGGTTATTCATTGTCTAATTTGAACCATTTTGGGTCATGTATTCTTGCTTGTTAACAAACTCACAAGGTTTCCAAATTATGAAGGTTTCCAAATTATCATCTCCCAGTCCCTCATGAGGTTTTTGCAGTGGTGGGCCAAAAAAAAAAGGGGTTAGGGTAGAATTGTTTTTTTTTTATACGGAACTCGGTGGCCCTGAATGAAATTGCACAACGCACGTCCGAGCATGGCGGCCATGCTCATGGAGCTCATGGTTTTGGGAGGCTCCGCATGTGCTTCGCCAAAATTGGCCCTTCATTTGTGCCTCCCTTCTAAATAAAGGTTGAAGCCATCGGGGTCTGGGTAGAGAGTTTGGGCGATGGATCCTCCGGCTTCTCCAACAGGAAACTATTGAGTGGATCTTGCAGTTGAGGGATGTTTATCCGAAAGCTGGCCAGGGGTCCGTTGATGCAGAGGAGAGACCTCCTGAGAGCCGTGCAGTAGCAGCATATAGGGATTTGTGGCAAGGATTTAACCTCTCTGATGATGTCAATATGCACAGGAGCAGGTTTGAAGAAGTTGAAAAAGTTCCAGACCACATGCATGATTTCGAATTTGTGAATTTGTCTGGGGTTGCTGCTGCTGGAAGTGGAAACAGGACACAACAGCCTCCAGTGTTCCAATTTGGAGGTGGGAATAGAGCACAACAGCAGCCTTCCTAGTTTCATTTTAGCCGCAAGATGCCCATTTTTTAGGATATGGGGCCTGGAAAGCAACTGTTTCCTGGAAACAAGAAATTGGGAGTGAGGAAGAGGATGATTGCAAAGCCTCCAAGGCCATCTGTTCTAGGGAGAGATCAGCCTTCATCTTTGGACGTTAGTGTGACTGTTAGCATAGGTGGAGTTGATGTTTGGGATGCCATATATAACTCTGTGTGCAGGTTCTTGGATATTGAGTGCTTTAGTGGGATTGTGAGCCTAGAGAGGGGCTCCGTTTAGATCATCTCCATCATGTGAAGTGTGCGTTCAGGATTGGCTTTACAAGTCCAGTAGCAGTGAATTGCAAGTTGAAGAAGTGTTTGGGTTGGGATACTCATAAGCCAGTTGGTAGTGTTATTTTATGCAAGGCCTTGTAGGACACGCGGTTGCATTGCTATGAGGGCATGTTGGGGTACTCACACAAGAGAACGCCTGCTAGACGTCAGAAGAATCATCAGGCCTACTAGAGATCAGCCTATTAGAGATCAGCCTACTAGAGATCAGCCTACTAGAGAACGCCTACTAGAGATTAGCCTTCACAAATTATACAAATGCCCAGGCTGACTGGCTGACGATTATCTGACGACTAGCATGACTCATATTATCTGACGAATGTGCGTCAAATGATGCGTCGGGTAATTCGTCAGCCGAACATCAGGTCAAGAGTCAGGGTACGCGTTAGGATATTAGTCAAACAACAAACGTCAACCTATTAGTCAGGATATTCCTCAGCTCCTTAGTCAGGACTATGGTCAGCCTATTAGTTAACAGAGTAGTGAAGAAAATAGTCAGGCTAGTCAAGAAATTAGTCAGGTTATTAGTCAGGACATTGGTTAGTCTATTAGTCAGGACAATGGTCAGGCTACTGGTGAGCGTATACATCATGGTATTAATCAGATCAATAGTCAAAAGTATGGTAGTATATTAGTCTGCTATAAGCCCAAAAATTTACCTTTTGAGGATCAGATAAATTAGAGTGCGAAAGTGCAAATTGAGTTCAATAACAGAATTAGTCATATGACTTCACATTACAAAAGACATACATTTTGCCAAACTCAATAACAGAATAATAATATGCCTTCACATTAAACATATATTTTCTATTAATGTGGAAGACACCTTTGACATACCTTCGGACAAAGAGGAAGAAGCAAACATACAACTGCAAATTGGGGATTCACATGGTTCAAGCGAACGAACAAGGTGCGTGACCCGAAGGGGTTTTTTTTTTTAGCGTGAACTATACATATACGTATGGTATATAAGGTTATTTTGGTGATTCTAATACAATACGTGGCTGGAAGGAGTTTTTTTGCAAATTTCTAAGTCGTATACAAGGGGTTTTTGGCTGACCCCTTGCATGCACACATCATATCCCTTATAGAATAGGTGTACACCCCTCAGGGCAACTGCACATCCGAAAACAACATAATCTATGGGCACCAGAGGAACCTGGATTGGGCATAACCAGGTTAACCCCAGTTATCATTAACGAAGAAGCATACCTTCTTCTCAACGACATAAAACACTCACCTCAGTGCCAAACCCTAAAACACTTGCCGCAGTGCTAGTCATACTTTGTTATGACGAATAATTAGATGATATTGTCGACCACCATATATAGGAATTCAGTATGGAAAAAAATAGAGACATAAACATAAAAAGGCACCAGCATACCAGAAAGAGTCGTGTTCCTAAGAATTCGAGGATGCATGAATGAAAATGACGAGCCAACAGACAAAGAGTTCTATATCAAGCAACAACAATCTTGCAGCCCGATGTCTCTTCTGCAAGCAACCCGGGAAGGGGAGAACGCAGAGGAACGTAGCAGAATACCTTCAGGTCCATGCAAGCAGACTATAACGATTTGTGGGCAGTTCATGTCGATGACTTCGCATCCCGACACAGGCAAGGTATAGCTCGACCTGCAGAAGACTAGACCGCAGTGGCACTGAGATACTACTTGCCACTTCTCACCGACGGCAGCCTTCCATAAGACTTTCAGCCCAAGGGGAGAAGAAGCAGTATACCTCTTGATTGTTTTATCAGGTTTCGACGGGCATACCAAGTCGGCCGACAACATCGATCACGTAATTCTCGTAAAGAGAGCTATGGCACTTAACTTTTTTTACTTTGCCATTCCCAACCTGGACCAGAACGATTAGTTGTCATAACAACCCACATTACACGGAGGGGACCTGAAGAGGTCACAACAGCTATTTGAGAAGGCTCAGCGAGAAGCACCGTCCTCAGCCTTGGTGGGCATATCACAACAGAAGAAGTCGATAAATATATCCAGGAGCACCCCGATTATCACTTTCATTAAAATATTCTTGTATTATGAACTATGTAATTGGACTTTCGGATATATAGGATATATAATTTTGAATATGTCTTGTAATGTTGTTTGACTCTTATGCAATACTAAGACAACGACACAAGCACAAGAGAACTAAAACTCTAACAATGCTGTAAAAATATGGAATATCTCCAGCAAGAGTCCCAAGGAACTTTGAGTTAAATGGGCAACCTTTCGACGAGTAAACCCCACAATGGAACTTCCAGCCCAGAACCTATTTGAAGAGGTGAGAATGTAAACACCTGAGCAGGAGATATTCTAGATGAGAACAGATATCCAAGGAATCAAGCAGTATTGACAGAAATGATGGTGTAGCTGCGGGATCAAAACATGCAGCCACCTCAGGCAAACCCTCAGCCTAGGGGTAAAGGCAAGAAAAGAAGCAGAAGAAGACCCTCTAGCACCGAGACTTCTGTCGACAGTTCTGAATCTGACTCAGATTCGGAAAGAGAAGATGAAAGTGGGCCCAAGAGAAATATCAGGAACCTACAGTCCCAGACTAGCAAGTCTCGCACCTGCAAAGGGCTCATATAATGATAACAACTATGGCAAGCAGGAAAAGGAGCAGGTCACATTCAAAGATAAACCGCAAGCCGGAGACTCCAACTATTCCAAAGCAGTGAAGAAGTTCCTATAATTCTTACCGAATATGGCTTACAGTCGACCATTCTGAATCGAGTCAACGCCTTTCTCATGTTCTGCTCTTGAGTCAAATACAGCTCCCCCTTCTGTCATACACGTCACTCTTGTTGAGCCCGGAGGATAGGAAACCCCTCCGGAAGAGGATGACAAGGAACCACGCAACTACATCCAAGGTGAGTGTCATATCTTTGTAACAATAAATTCAAACAATGCCAAGCGTCAGTACCACGTCCTATCAATACTTGGCAAAGTGAAAACATAAGTCCTTCATAGTCCTCATAGACTCGGGAAGTACCCATAACTTTGCCTCCCCACGGATGCTAGAAATGCTGAAGTTGAAAACCTTCAAATTTAGACTGAGACCAGTGGTCCTAGCAAGTGGGGCAATCAAACACACAAACGAAAAAGTGGGTCATTTTTACATACAGTTACTTGGAATAGATATTCAAATGGGAGCAGAAGTAATGAATATGAGAAAGTATAATTTTATAATAGGTATAGAGTAGCTCACCCTGGCAAAAGCTACAATTGATTGCAGAAATAGAAAAGCCACCTTGACGGCACCCAATGGCAAAGCAGTGGAGATTGCAGGTAAAGAGGTTACCACGATAATGCAATGCATGCTAGTAAGAAATTACTCAAGTGCAACAAAAGAGAGCTTGTAGCTTACATTTTCAAACTCCAAGCCGTAGATGCAAATACAGAAAGAGGCAAAAGAAGATAAGACCCTCCCAAGCCGGTGGCTAAACTGATAAAGGAATTCCACGATCTATATCCAGATGAGATCAAGGAACTTCTCCCTTACAAAGGAGTAGAGTGTGAGATAGCACTCGAACAGGGCACAAAGCCAACGAGCAAGGCACCTTACAGAATGACAACCCTCGAACTAACAGAGCTAAAAAAGCAATTGCAGGAGCTTTTAGAACTAGGGCTTATAAAACCTAGCGTCTTTTTGTTCGGGGCACCAATTTTGCTTGTAAAAAAGAAGGATGGAAGCTTCCACATGTGTATTGACTATCGCTAGCTTAAGAAGCATACCATCACAAACAAATACGCCTCACCAAGGGCAGATGACCTAATGGATCAAATTCAAGGAGCTAAATTGTTCTCCAAAATAGATCTCAGGTTATGTTATGACCAGATCTAGATTAAGGAGGAAGACATCCATAAGACAAACTTCAGAACAAGATATGGCCATTACGAGTTCACCATGATGCCATTCAAATTATCCAATGCTCCATCCACCTTTACGAGGCTCAAGAATGATATATTTCGTAGATTCCTCGACGATTTTGTCATAATTTTCTATGATGACAAATTGATCTACAATAGAACCTTGGACAATCATGTCAAACATTTGAAGAAGGTCCTAGAAAAGCTAAGGAGGTATCAACTCTATATGAAGTTGTCTAAATGTCACTTTGCAACAACTAGAGTGAGTACTCGGGATATGTAATATCAGCAGAAGGTATTGCCATCGACTCCACTAAGATTCAAGCAGTAGTTGAATGGCCGGCACTAAGGAATGAGGTGAGAAGCTTTTTGGGTTTGGCAGGGTACTACAGGAAATTTGTAAAAAAAAAAAAAAAAATTGCCAGCATAGCAGCACTTATGAGACCGATCTCACCAAATCAGAAAAGGTTAGAAATTAGGCGGATCATTGGCATAAGAAAGCTCAAGAAGGATTCGAGAAGTTAAAGGAAGCCTTGACAACTGCTCCAGTTATTATGCCTCCAGATCCAGAGAAAGACAAACTGGTAGCGACGGATGCAAGCAAGATTGCAACTAGAGCCTTATTGATGCAAGAAAAGAGACTCGTGGCATACAACTCGTGCAAGATGAACGGCGCCGAGACACGCTATGCAATCCATCATCAAGGGTTGTTAGCGGTAGTAAGAGCTCTTAAGATTTGGAGACACTACATGTTGAGCAAAAAATTCCGGTTGGAGACCGATCACCAAAGTCACCAAAATGTCTTCACTCAATCACAGCTTAACCTAAGGCAGAGAAGATGGATGGAGTTCCCAGAAGAGCACAATTTTGTTATAACGTACAAACTAGGAAAGCTCAATGTAGTTGCAGATGCGCTTTCAGCGCACACTTTCACAACAAGGATACAATGCCATATCAACACTCAATAGTGAGTTTGACAAAAAAAAAATAAAGGAGATCCTACCGACTGATAAAGATTTTCAAGAGGTACAAGTGAGCCTTTCTAAGGAGATAAGAACAAATAAAGAAAGAGAAGCCTTGAAGCATTATAAAAAGAAAGTAACCTCCTCTATCAAAAAAATAAGCTATGTGTACCAGAATCTTTCATAGTAAGAAAGCTAATTGTCCATGATACACATAAAAGCCCAATTGTTGGCCATGCAGGGTTTATGAAAACCTCCTTCAAGATCAGAAGTAATTATTGGCCAGGCATGAAGAGGTAGAAAGCAAAATATATTCGAGAACCAGATATGTCAATAGACAAAGGCCGAACAACTACAGGTCTCGAGAGCATTAGAACCCTTGACCGTACTGCCAAATGGGAAGTGGTAAGTATGGATTTCATAACAGGACCCCCAAAGACAGTTAGGGGTCATGATGCATTAATGATCGTGGTTGACGAATTGTAAAAAATGGCTCATTTACTACCATGCCGAACCACAGACACAGCCTTGGACACAACCATACTTTTCACAAAGGAAATCTTTAGATTGCATGGCATGCCTAGGGAGATCATCTTTGACAGGGACCCAAAGTTCATGAGTGTGTTTTGGAACGACCTCTTCAACACAATTCAGACGAAGCGCTCGATGAGTTCAGCTAATCATTTGCAGACAGATGGTCAGACCGAGCACACACCAATCGAATATTGGAAGCTATGTTGAGGAATTATGTCTGCAACAGACAATCCAAATGGGCAGATTACATCCACTTGGTAGAATTTGCATCTTCTCAGAGGTTGCAAGCACCATTTGGAAAAAATGGGAGTCATGTCATTCCCAACTTTTTTTTTTTCCGAGGGCCTTAATTCGACCTCTAATGACGTTCGAATCTTGGGTTGTCCCTTTTTGGGGTAGTTTAGAATGGTTAATTCACGTGCAAAAAAAAAGACCTATCTGTCAGGACTTGCAATGATTTTCTCGTCTCGCGAGTCGAGAAACTCATTGCCACAACGAAATGAGGGAATTAGCGGGTGCTCATTTTTTGCAAACAACGCCGCATCCTATTAAAATGATGTTTTTGAGCACACGAAGAATCTGCTTGCCAACACAAAACACGAGAAAATCATCTAGTCTTTAGCATCTAGTCTTTAGTCTTTAGTTTACATGCTGAAAATCATCTAGTCTTTAGTGCAGGGTTATAAATGCGTTGACTGAACATAAAATTTCAGCAAGAAATAGAGAAGAAAATGTGTAAATATTTCAACAACCTTGCAAAAAGATCAGACATA
>JAANSK020208757.1:0-14419 GCA_011763485.2 Isoetes engelmannii
CAACGCCAGTCTTGGACCTCCTTAGCGCCTGCCCTGTTTCTTGCCCTGTTTCTTGAGCGCCTTCGGGCCATTGTACTTTTGATCACTGTATAATAGAATTCTTGCCAGATCCTGGCGTACGCTTCTGTATTTCTGCTTCCGTGTATTTCGGTTCCGTGTTTTCGGTTAGGTTCGTGACAGACACTTCATGTGTATATCATTATAGGTTGCAGTTTGAATCCTCAAAAGGGGAACAAAATTGTCTATGGAGCAGAGACACCTGAAGGTGAACAAGGTAGTGCATGTCTCACATGCCTATACCTAACATTGAAAATGATGGAAGTCAAGTGCAATGGTAAGAGCATATGAAGATACCTAATATTCAATTATTAGGTTTTTAAACGCAACCATTGCTCGATATCTGCTACAGTATATATAAAAAGTTGAAAATGTTACAAACTTTTTGGAGCCAGTTTTAGATTCAAAACTGGGCGGTCCAATCTGATAAGGGCAGGGATATCTGCTCGTAATCGGTCTGGCTATGGAGCCGGATCGGATGTAAATAAATAGAAGATGTACAGATTGTTTTAGATATCGAGGAGATTTACTGACGAAATCAAAGTCGAAGATTTGTTATCTAGCTACAGTGTTTTGGCTAGTGCCAAATGAACAATGTCATTCCTCATTCATTTTCTTGATCATTGAAATTTTATTTCTAGTGATATAATTATTATGGTGCATTGCTCATGTCTAAGTCGAAAAATTCCTAGTAATATTGAAGTTCAAGGACTCTTGTAGTTTCAATGAAAAATTGAAGGTGCTACATCATTGTATTATTGTTTGATAATAAATTTTGAAGGAGTATTGTATTGACAAAGTTGGTCTTAACTAATTTACTAAAGAAATTTTCTTACATTGGTATCAGAGCAGGTTAAGATTAAAACTATGGCCAGCAGGTTTGGAGCAGGATTGCTTAATGCAATAAAAGTATCCAAGGGAGACTCTGGTTTTCAAGTCTGGAAGGAGAAAGTACGGCATGTCCTTGAAGTCGAGGACTTATGGGACATCATTGAAGGAAATGGTAATGTTGCCATTGAAAGGAGCATTGGTAGCAGAGGAGGCACTATTGCTGATGTAGTAGCAGAGGAGTTGCTGCTGCAGGTGAAGGAAATTCCTCAACTGGAGATGAAGTAACTAGTAGGGTGCAGACCAGGGGTGTTAGTGCAACGTCCAGAAGACAACGAGAAGTAATGGCAAAGGTGAGAGAAGCTCAGGGAATCCTTATGAGCAAGGTAAGCTCTCTAGCATTGTTTTAAAATGAGGGGAATGACCCCAAGGCAATGTGGAATTATATACTTCTCACATATGAGGAGAAGACCTCCTCCCAAATAGATTTGTTACAAAATAAATTGAGGAGGCTCAAGTTTCAGGATGAAGATAATGTTAATGAGTTTTTTGCAAACTTTGACAACATTATAGCAGACTTGGAGGGTGCAGGTGTTACTTACACACAGCAGCAACAGGTCTTGGCCATTTCTAGGTCAGTTACAAGTCTGGGTAACATTGCAATATTCATTAGGACTATTGCAAAGACAAGGATGGATGCAGAGAAGATGTTGAAGACTGAATTAGAGCAAAGCAGAGTTCTGGAAGAAGATGATGCAGTGCAAGCACTTCTGGCCAAAGGAAAAGGAAAAATGGAAGATCGAGCTGGAGGTAAAATTGGTCCTTGTTTTTCTTGTAATCAATATGGTCACATTAAAGTGAATTGTCCAAATATAAAAAGAGAGATAAACTGTTACAATTGTGGGGGAAGAGGACATTATGCCACTAATTGCTCTACTCCTAAAAATGCTGGAAGAGGAAGAGGAAGGGAAAATCGAGGAAACTTCAACAACAGAGGTAGGGAAGGGGAAGAACCAGATCAACAAGCTCTGAAGTCAATATTGCTGAAGAAGTTCTGTTGGAAGAAGGATTAGCAGAAAAAGTAGAAGAGGTAAAAATTGATAAGATTTTATCTTGTGATTCTGGACTTAATGACGATCTTCTCATTTTGGATAGTGGAGCAGAAAGGTCCATCTCATGCAGTCCAAAAATATTAAAAGAAAAAAGAGGAAGACATGGAGGACACATCCAAGTAGGAAATGAAAATTTGCAAAAGATTGAGGACGTTGGAATTGTGGAACTGTTTGACTTAAATGGAGAAATTGTGAATCTGCAAAACGTACTCTGTGTACCAACTCTAGTTAGGAATCTAATATCTATTTCACAGCTTGTAGACATGGGATTTAAGGTTCTATTTGAACAAATGTATTGCAAGATCTTTGAAGGAAATAAACTGAAATTTTTGGGCAGAAGAGTTGGAAATTTATTTGGCATTAAAAATAAATGTGTAGAAAGTGCAAATGTAGTGACAGTGTCAAACATTGCAACATGGCATGAAAGGCTTGGTCATGTAAATGTAAATGATATTGAAATGATGGTCAAAAATGGCTGGATAGAATCTGCAGATAGCAGACTTGAAAATCACATGTGCAGAGGATGTTTACTAGGCAACCATTCAAGGTTGCCATTTTCAAAATCAAATGGCAGAGCAAATGAAATACTAGGCCTGATCCACACTGATATATGTGGCCCAATGAACATCACTGGTTTAACAGGAAAAGGTTTCTTTATAGCATTTGTTGATGACTTTTCCAGGAGGACCAAACTGTAGTGTCTAAGATCGAAGGATCAAGCATATGATGCCTTCAAGGCCTTTGTGGCTAAAGTGGAATTGGAGACATGTAAGAAAGTTAAATTCATACGCTCAAATCGTGGAGGTGAGTATCTTTCATTTAATTTCAAGAAATATTGTGTAGAAAAGGGTATCAAGAGACAATACACTTCCAGTTACACACCACAACAAAACGATGTGGCTAAAAGGAAAAACAACACCATTATGAATGCCACTAGATCCATGTTGAAACATGCAGGTTTACCAAATTTCCTGTGGGAAGAAGTTGTAGGATCTGTAGTGATGATTCAGAATACATTGCCTACTAAAAGTTTGAATGGGAAATGTCCAGATTTTGTATGGACTGGAAGACTGCCTAACTTTGACAGGTTCAAGGTCTTCGGATGTCTCGGATATACTCACGTGCCAGAGGAGCATAGAAATAAATTGGATGACAGGTCAGTTGTAACCTACTTTCTGGCATTTGATGAAAATTCTAAAGGTTATAGGATGTATGATCCTAAAAAAAAGAAAAGTAATGATAAGCATGGATGTAACATTCTTTGAGAATATCTCATATAGACCATCTATAGTGGAATCAAAAACAGATAAAGCAAATGTTGAAAAAGATGAAGAAAGTAGTAGAACTACTGACTTAGACAGAGTTATAGAATTTGATATTGATGATGACATTGAGACTAGATCTGATACCTCAAGTCAAGGTGCAGAACTAAGTAATGATACCATTGAGAATGAAATGGAAGATAGACAGGAACCTGTAGAAAATGAAGGACAAAAGACTGTAAGAAAGAGGAAAACCGAAAGTGAAAGACTAAGAGAAAACGTTGATATTGATATTGAAGAATATGGAAAGGGAGTCTGGTAGAAGTAGCAGACTTGAAAAACAAAGGGAAAATTATGAAGAAGCACTCATGATCATGGAAGCAGGTGTCCCAGAAAACTTTGAAGATGCTATTAATAGCTCAGATGCTGAGAAATGGAAAGAAGCTATGGTATAGAAGAAATGAGATCTTTTGATAGAACTTCTACCTATGAACTAGTAAACTTACCACATGGCAAACAAGCAATAGGAAATAAGTGGGTATTCAAGTTGAAGCAGAATGCAGATGGCACACTCAAATATAAGGCAAGGCTTGTAGCTCAGGGTTATTCACAAAAGAAGGGCATTGAGTTTGATGAAACCTACTCACCTGTGGTAAAATTAAATAGTCTCAGAATGATCATTTCAGTAGCAAATGCATTAAATCTGGACATGCACCATATGGATGTTTGCACTGCATTTCTGAATGCAGATCTAGAAGAGGAGGTGTATATGAAACAAGCTCAGGGCTTTGAGAAGGGCAAAGAAAAGGTTTGGAGATTGAAAAAAGCTGTCTATGGACTAAAACAATCACCAAGACAATGGTACATGTGTATGGATAATTTCCTAAGGGAACAAGGATTTGAGAAGCTGGCAAATGATGGTAATGTTTGTTTACCTACTTAAAAAGGAAGAAAAGTTTTGCATAATGGCTATATATGTCGATGACTGTGTGATAGCAGCAAATGACATAGAACTATTAAAGGAATGTAAGGATAAATTGAAAGGAAGATACAAAATATCTGATCTGGGAGAATTGACACGCTTTTTAGGAATAGAAGTGAAGAGGGACAGAAAAAAGGGATTTACTTCTCTATGCCAGAGCAAATACATTGATACATTATTAGAAAACTTTAATCTGCAACTGCAACCCTGTAAAAGCCCCTATACTTCCAGGTTGTAGGTTGTCCAAAGACATGTGTCCTAAGACAGAAGAAGAGATGCAGAAGATGCTGGAAGTTCATTACAGGCAACTAGTTGGGAGTTTACTCTTCATTGCTAACAATAATAGACCTGATATTGCATTTGTGGTTAATGTTCTAAGCAGGTACAATCATAACCCTGGATACAATCATTGGACAACGGCTAAGAAGGTGCTGAGGTATTTGAAGGGAACAAAAACCATGGGAATTGTATATTTCTTAAATGATTTAAGACTAGTGTGTTATAGTGATTCTGACTGGTGTGGTGATTTAGATGGAAGGAAGTCTATGTCTGGTTATTTACTAATGTTGGGAGGTGCACCTATCAGTTGGAGAAGCAAAAAGCAATCTTCCATAGCATTATCAACTGAAAAATCTGAATATGCAGCAACAACACTGGCTGTCAAGGAGATTATTTGGATAAGGAGGTTCTTGGACGAGTTGGGAATAATTCAAGAAGCACAATCAAAGTTTGTGACAATCAAAGCTGCATAGCCATGACAAAGAACCATGTTCTACATGAGAGAACAAAACACATTGAAATGGAGATGCATTACATCAGAGATATGGTAAGAAAAGGTCACATTCATTTGAATTATGTTCATACTGAAAACCAGCTTGCAGATATTCTAACTAAATCTTTGAGTTGGAGAAGATATAAAAAATTAACAAATTTACTAGGTTGCAAAGATACAGCAGATTGAGATCTGAAGGGGGAATGTTAGATATTGTGATGATTCATATCACAATCTGCTGTGAGATTCTGGAAACAAATGATGTCAACTTAAGAAATGCAGCACTACATGTGTATATCATTATTAAGGTTGCAGTCTGAATCCTCAAAGGGGGAACAAAATTGTCTATGGAGCAGAGACACATGAAGGTGAACAAGGTAGTGCATGTCTCACATGCCTATACCTAACATTGAAAATGATGGAAGTCAAGTGCAATGGTAAGACCATATGAAGATACCTAATATTCAATTATTAGGTTTTTAAATACAACCATTGCTCGATATCTGCTACAGTATATATAGAAAGTTGAGAATGTTACGAAGTTTTTGGAGCCAGTTTTAATTTCAAAATTGGGCGGTCCAATCTGATAAGGGCAGGGATATCTGCTCGCAATCGGTCTGGCTATGGAGCCGGATCGGATGTAAATAAATAGAAGATGTACAGATTGTTTTAGGTATCGAGGAGATTTACTGAAGAAAAGTCAAAGATTTATTATCTAGCTACAGTGTTTTGGCTAGTGCCAAATGAACAATGTCATTCCTCGTTCATTTTCTTGATCATTGAAATTTTATTTCTAGGTATATAATTTCATTTAATTTAATTTAATTTAATTTAATTTAATTTAGTAGTTTAACGTCATACCCTTTTGGCAACATCCCTTCTGGGACCTATGACAATTATGATGATTATTATGGTGCATTGCTCATGTCTAAGTTGAAAATTCCTAGTAATATTGAAGTTCAAGGACTCTTGTAGTCTCAATGAGAAATTGAAGGTGCTACATTATTGTATTATTGTTTGATAATAAACTTTGAAGGAGTATTGCATTGACAAAGTTGGTCTTAACTAATTTACTAAAGGATTTTTCTTACACCTTCTTCCTCACACTTACAGCATATGAGACTAGCAGCACAAGGTGGCATGAAATAGATGATATAGAGAGAATTGTCAAGCAAATTGATGAATCCATTAGCTGGGAAGATTGTCCTGTCGACCATGCAGCCTTATTTTGTAACAGATTGCATATGTTTATGAAAGAACACATCTTGTCTAACAATGGATACCTTGGATTAAAGTTGAATACCATGTCATATGATATGAAATCCAGAATCGACATTCCTTGCATGCACACATCATATTGTGGGTAGATGAAAGCGACATTGCAAGAGTCACAAATGAGATTGATCCTAACACGAACATAGCATTGTCAGCTAAGAAAGCAGCTCTCAGATAATCCAAGAAGTCATGCCAATTCCAATTGTGTCTCTCTAGATGTCCAAATGCAAAACCAATCTGTAATAGAATCATATGTAGTCAACGAGAATGAACTTTCTAGCGAAAACAATAAGGATGCATATTTCTAAATTGTAATTAGCTTTAAAAAAATGGTTTTGGTCTCACCAAATCCTCCAATTTCTCGATACTTTTGACAGGCTTCCATGTATTGTCATGGAAATCGGTGATTGTGAAAGCCAAATGGTAAGAATCGCGAGCATGCAGGCGGTAAACAAAAGGCAAGTGGGCGGGTGATTCCTTGCCTTCCACCATTCCTTTCGCATTTCCACAGAGGGATTCAAACCCTTCCATCTTTGACCTATAGAAGCTTATGTGCAGCCAAGTCGGCCTTTAACAACAAGACCCGAATGATTGCAAACAGTGAGAAGAGCCAGAAATGTGATGGCATCTGGTTGGTCGGAGTAGCCATAGCCAAAGCCGCAGCAATCGTCGAAGAAGAGAGAGACTAATTTTCAAGGATTATCTATTTTTCATGACCGTCAAATTGGAAAATAAGAGATCTGATGGCTCTAATTATAAATTGATGATGTGGATGAACACGTGGATATGCTAGAATTGCGGGTTTTGGCGCACCTCGGGTTAGGCAATCCTGCTAAAAGAAAGGGGGGGGGGAGGGCAGTGATGTACAAAAAGAATCATGTTAGGAATATTCATGCAAGATTTAGAATATTAAACCCAACAAACAAACCAAGGGTTTGCCCTCCGAGCAAGCCAAAATGTGGTGAGGAATAAAAACGCAACACTATACCAACAAAAAACCATCACCTAGCATATAAAGAATAGCCAAATATTGATTGCTCCTTTACCACTAGCTTTTATATCTGGTCATAGAATGCTCGATGCCCTGCTTGCCCTAATTCTAAAATAGTAAAGGGTAGTGTATTATCCTAAATGCATGCACACATATACCATAAGACTTCGAGAAAAAATACTGCTCAAAATAGAAACCCTAACAAGCTATATGCCCAAAAGCATTGGAAAAATGGACGCTGTCTCCAGCTTTCTCATGCATTTTTATTTTTCTCGACATCCTACACGAGATTTCTCAAACTATAGCCATAGCCCCGTCAATATACAACTTTGATCCCTTTATATATATCTTGCATCAGCACAATGTGGTTTTGACTTTTGCAAAGCCATTGTTCATCATCAACCAAAACTCTAGATATTCATTCTTAACAAGACACAGACTCCCACCCTTTACATATATGCAACAAATTATATATATCTATGAATGTCCAACTTTCCTCTGCGCTCCAAATACTGGAAGAATAGAATAACTTTTATCGTCCACGGAGGCCAATTGGCCTATGGGATCTGTACAAGGGAAACAACATGCGCATTACGGCCCGGGTGAAAAAACCCCGCGGGGAAAAATTGTGGCAGCAATGAGCATGCTGGTATACAAAAACATGTCATCTCAAGCTAGAGGGACAAAGTCGATGCCGTTCGTCCATGACCTCTTGGAGATATGACCCAAGTGTGCCTACCGCCTCACTGTTCAACAGAAAATAGAGTGCCTGGTTCTGTATTCTCAACTGTGGGTATCGTGCCTGAATTTGTTCATAAGTGATGCGTGTATACAGGCATGGTGCTCGTCCTCAACGATGGCCTGGCGACAACTGCGGCAAGTCCTATATCCTCGCGTGCTTCCCTTGCCCATCGTCCTGTCTCAATACGGAGGTGATGGTCCCCCGTTCGAATGGAGGCGATCAGCATACGCTTCTTCATAGAGAGGGGGGCGCACAAGTACTACTGGAGTTCCCACGTGTGCGTGGGATTGACTTGCTGTTCGTAGTGTCCGAGCTTGACCTGTGCTAGGGCCTCGGCGTCCCAGAGCTTGCCAAGGAAGCAGGTGTCGAGGTAGGCCTTTAGCTCATCGTGGTCCTTCGTGCGGACTCGAACGCACCTGTGTGCCTGGACGTTCCATTAGGAGAGCCATTGCGCATGCTTGTCTTTCCAGCAGGTTTTAAGGCACTGGGGGCCCATGACGACCGTCAAGGCCACCCTTGGTAGTCGATCTTCATGCATGCGAGCTATCTTTTGGAAGTACAGGAGGTGACGGCACATTGATGTGCTCTCTAGTGGGAGGAATCCTGTTTCCTGGAGCAGTATCTGATATGGCATTGCCTGCTTCACCTCGAGTGTGCGTGCCAAGAAAGCCTTCTATACTCGTTCCAGGTCAGCCTTGATGGTGGCGAAAACGACGGGTCCCCAAACTTCCACATCGTACAAGAGGACGGGCTCAACCAGAGCTCTAAAGAGGCGTGACTGGTGCTCCCAGGCGTACAGCTCCGCCTGGTAGCTATTGTTCTGCATGGCGTGTAAGGCCTTCCATCCGACTGCAGCTATCCCAATGCATGGTAGTGGAGAACTTGATTCCCAAATTTTTATAGGTGGGCGCGACCTCGACAGTCTCCCCGTGGTATGTCAAGGAGGGCGTCTGTGGGTCGAGAAGACGAGATCAGCAGGACCCTAGTCTTTGCGAGGTTGACTCGCATGCTGGCGTGCTGGCAGAAGGCGGCTAGTGCATCCAGGTGGTGCTGCATGCATGTCCTTCGCGGTGTGTGCCAGGAGATCTACGTCATCGGCTTAGATCAGTTGTCTGACAATGTGGTGCATCGGCGGATGCCCATATCACCGTGCAGGGCCATCCACTGCTCCAAGTGGTTAATGTAGAGGCCAAACAGTGTAGGCGATAGGGGACACCCCTGGTGTTACCCAATATTACTACTCACCAACTGTCCCAAGGGTGTCAAACGTTCGCAACATGCCTCATACAGCCTGTAGGCCGCATTCTGCAAGTCCAGGGATGTGCCGAGCTCTTGCAGTCTGTTCCACAACTTGTCGTGGGGCAATGTGTCAAAGGCCTTTGCGAAGTCAACAAAGCAACAGTAGAGATCATGCCGGCGGTTCCTACTATCCTCAATGATGGCTCATAGGGCAAATAGATGTTTTATGGTGGAATGCCTAGTGCGGAAGCCTGCCTGGGTGAGAGCACGAATCCCGAGGTCTCTGCCCATGATGGTTGTGCACTGCTCAATAATGGTAGCCAGAAGTTTTGCAAATAGCGAGCTGACCATTATGGTGTGGTAGTTAGCCGGACAGTTTGGGTCACCAGCCTTGTATATGGGCACAACTCTGCGCAAGTCCACTGCAAAGGGGGGAGGGGGGGGGGGGGGGTCCTTCCTGTAATGCACTATTCAACACTGCTGCTAGAACTGGCATTATTGCTAGCCCGACCCATTTGAGGAGCTCCGCTTGCATCCCATCAAAATCTGTTGCCTTTCCATTGGCGAGGCACTGGAGGCCCATTATCACATCGTCAATCGTGATGGTCAAGGACAATCCCGTCTGTAGGGGTACTGGCGCCTGTCTGCCTTGTGGATCATACAGCCGTTGCAAGTACTGAATCCATTGTTCTGCAGTGATGTCTCACTCAGGCTGTCGTGTTTTCCTGAGCACCTATCTCCAGAAGCTCCTGGGGTGGCGCTCCAGGAGGTAGAACATCTGGTTCTGACTCTCCGCCAGAATCGTGGCCTTCTTGTGCTTGAGGAACGAGTGGTACTGAGAAATGGACTGGGGGCACTCGATGGGATTAGTGGCGTGACGGAGTTGATGCTTCATTTTGCAGCACTCGTCATCAAACCAGTGATTTCGGGGGAGAGTGGAGGTCCTTCCTTCCCTGTTCGGTCGTCCTCTCCCGAAGCATGTGTCTGTGGCCTCCGTGAGCACGTGTCAAGCGGGTGGTCTGCTGCTCCAATGTGGGAAGCTGCAATATCTCCGCCAGGCCCTGCTCAACCGACCGGACGTAGTTGTCTGCTAGTTCATAATCCAGGCGCAGCCGTGGTCATGAAGGCATCATACGCATGGTCATGCGAGGTATTTGCATGGCCACGATAAAGAGGAGGGATTGGTGGTCAAAGTCTACTTCCTCATCTCTGGATGCAGTGCCAACATGCAGCTGCTCGAGGAGGTGCAGGTGTCGTTCCTCCGTGAGCACATAGTCAACGACACTGCGACCGCCACCCTAGTTCTCCTGCCGGCAAGTGTATCGGCCAGAGGATGGCCACTGTGTCAGGCCATTGCAGATTAGCAGGTACTGCAGAGTAGGAGGAGCTGCCTTCCATACCATGTGACATGTGTGTCTTTTGACATCCTGGAAGATGTGCCTCTGCCGAGTTGAGTATAGAGAATGATGCAAACTAGCTCTTCACTAACAAAATAGAGGCAATCCTTATTGGCACATTGTTACCTTATATTTGTAGTTGTACATTCCATGCTTACTTCCCAAAAGTTATATATAATAACATAACTATAAAACATAATAATTTCCCCATAACAAGGTCCCTTTTGTTTGGATGCTATATATTTATAATGAGGTCTGCCTCGATGATTTGAGCACCTACTATTTTGAAATATGTAATACGAATTCACTTATAGTTTTTTTTTTGAAGGACGTCAAACTTTATTAAAAATCCAAGTCGAAAGACAGATACGAATGCACAGGCGGGATTAAGATCTTAGAGGATAATCAAGATCCACTAAGTAGGACCACTGGCCTATGCATAAGATAGCACACTCAAATAGATCTCAAAGATTAAATGTCACTTGGCAGGAGCAAGCGAAAAACAATGGTAAGTCTTAGCAATTTTAGCTTGTGCGTCCTGGAGGACAGCAGCAACAGGAGTATCTAAGCCCTTAAAGATACACAAATTTATGCGCTTCCATATAGACCACAACCACCAACCTGATGCTAAGTGGAACACTAGGCTTCGCAACTTGTTCCCAGTATCCGGATAAATAGCCAAGAGCGCCTGCTGACATGTCAATGTCACATGAAAAAGAGAAATCAGCCCTAGACCGAACAGGTTGGAGGTGATCACATAGAAAAAAAGATTGCTCAATAGTCTCATCCCTTTGCTTCCACAGTGCGTAGAATGCTGAGACTCGAGAATCGAACATGTGAACAAGAACATCCACATGAAGGCATCTATGAAGAATCTGTCACCAAAGCACAGCCATCTTAAGATGAAGTAGCTTATCCCAAGCCCAAGTCCACATACATCTCCAACTAGAAATGGGACCACTTTGTTGATGGCGGGAGAATATCACAATTGACAAGCAGCATATACATAGAGTTCACGAGCATATGCGCATAAACACTTCGGTGGAAAATCCACATGCACCCTTCAATAGCCTCTGGAGCAACAAAAGGCAGAGTATCAGCGATCTTTTTCCAAATAGGTTTGTCCCATCGAGGCAAAAAGAACCTAGTTTAAAAGACCTCCCAGGTCGCTAACTGGCCAGAATCATATCATGCCACAGTCGTCGAGATTCCTACTGATTTCCAACGCCGTTGAGTTAATGGATGGACTGAGGCACAAAGTGGAAGATTATTTTCCAGAGACATCCACCAACAAGGAGCATGCAACTGATGACAGACAACAGGACCAATGTGAAATAAGATTTGTACTGTCTCCCAAGACTCCAACAAGCCTTTTAGAAAAAGGGAAGCATTAGGAAAAAGGGCATAGCTGATAAAAGAGAGCCCAAGGAAGAAGCGGTTTTATTGAAGCTAAGCTTTGCCAAAAGGAACACAATGTGCAAGCGACTGCTTCACCAACCGCAATCTAGGTGAATCAACCATATCATTAAGGATCCTCCAAATGAACTTAGAAATCAGAATCATACTTTGCAAATGAAGTCTGGCATACCAAGCCACCATCAAATTTTGGCCTAGTACATTTAGACCATGCAATCTTCACCACGGCATGCTCTTCATTCCCACCCCAAATAAAGTCACCGACAATGGTAACTATCAGTTGAAATTTTGATTTGGAAGCCAGTAGGACAAAGGCCATATAGAACCTAAAATAATTCAACGTTCTAATAACTTGAATTGAATTGATTGAATTTTTATTATCCATGGGACCCATGAAAGAGCAAATCAAACATATTGCTGTCAGGATTAAACAAATCCCCACCTCAAATGAATTTTGAGAGAAAAACCTGGCAGCAATAATCATGCTAAGAAACTATACAATGATACATGATACATTTCAATGAAGTGTTTGAGGACATAAATGAGTGCGTGCATCCATGATCTCTTGAAAATAAGATCCTAGTAACCCCACTGAAGTCGTTTCCATCGGCACATGGAGGGGTGTCGACAACTGGCAAAGCAGGAGCCGTAGTAGTATCAACAAAGGAAAAAGTGGCAGGAGCAGGAGCAGGCGCAGTAGCAACAGTGTCAGCCTCAGCAACAGTTGTAGCAGCAACAACTGTAGCATTAACTTTCGGAGTAGCACCTCGAGGGGTTGTAGCAGTTCTGTGTATCACATCCGTGACCTCAGTATTAGGCGATCTGTGACATTCACACTTTACTCTGAACCAGGGGGCGGCTCCCTGGTTGTGATGGATTGTCCTGGCGAGGCTAACTCTTGTCAACAAGATACCTATTGCTCGTGGTGAGGTCATGGTCGACATACAATGAGGTGCCCTTTAGCTTCACACCTTGGCGCATTATAGCATCTCTCATTAGTGCATCCACGACTATGAATTTGACAATTCGTGCGCAATTGGGGCATTGAGCACCGTAATGAATTGCCCTAGTAATGTGGATGGGAGCATGGATCATGTGGGAGAGGACCAGTATCTGGAGCCGGCCAATGAGGTTCTCTCCTGCTTCTTCAGGGAGGCCATGGACCACCACATTGTGGCTCCTGCATCTCTGTTCTTGTTGCTTGAGGAGATGCGAGGCAATGTCTGCCATCCTTGGGGATGCTGTTGGTTACTTGTGGGAGGCTGTATGTTGCTTGTGCTAAAGGGGAGCCAAATGGAGATGTTGAAGAGTGGCAACATTTTCCCGTCTGGACTCGTGGGTTTTGGGCTTCAGAACATGAGCGTGAGCAACAGCTGCAGTATGCTTAGTAGGCTTCGTCCCCTGTAGCTGAGAGGGAGCTGAGACCGTAGCTCTTGTTGGAGCAATTCTTGTCTTGCCAATTTGGCATGCAATGTTGCAGCTGCTCATGACCTTCTGTATGGAGGCCATTGCACTACTGAGCAACCATTGTATGTAGCTCCCCAAACTTTTGATCATGCATAACAGTCCTATGTTTCAATCCCTGAAGTTTGGAGGCAACCTCGACATTCCCGTCTGAGGAGTTTTCCTTCAGATTATTGACCCTGCCTTGGAGGACATGGAGTTGCTAGCGCTATAACTGGCTTTTTCGCTGGTTGCTTGAATTGTCCTTTGGACCGTGGTGGTCATCTCCTCAGCTTCTGAGTGAAGGTGGGATCTGGTGGTTGTAGTCGCTTGTTTGAAATGTTTCTTGTCACAAGCCATGGTGTGAATGCTAGTGGCCAGGGCATCAGCCTAAAATTAGCAAGCATTACCCTATCTTGTTTCCTTTTGGAGTGTGCTAGGCGCAGGCCATCTTCAAGTTGTTGCAA
Organism: Isoetes engelmannii; assembly: GCA_011763485.2. Lineage (NCBI taxonomy): Eukaryota > Viridiplantae > Streptophyta > Lycopodiopsida > Isoetales > Isoetaceae > Isoetes > Isoetes engelmannii. Next base: position 13,984 of record JAANSK020208757.1, read on the forward strand.
GCGGGTCTCCATACTGAATACACACTGCTTCTCTGTAGCCAGTTGTTTTTTAGCAATTTGGGCAAGGCGATTTGTATCTCTCCTGCAAAACATGCAATCCTAGTTGTGTTGCCCTCTGCCATTGCTTGCACCTGTTTCCAGTGTTCCTTAGAGCATTTGTTTCCAGTGCTCCAGGGCTAAAAGATGAAAGATGGAATCCTAGAGAAAGAAACTGGCTAAAAGAATTAGGGGGAACGAGGCAGTGAGGAGGAGGAGGAGGAGGAGGAGCAATTTTTACGTCATGCCACTTGGCAGCATGGAGAGAAAAAGTGGTTAACATTGCTAGAGAGACAAAATAGGCACTAGAGCGAGAGTGCATGCTCTAGAGAGAGAGAAAGCAGGCATAAGCTAATACAACCAACAACCTAACGTAATTATTTTCTCGATTCGATCTATA
>JAANSK020208868.1:0-24376 GCA_011763485.2 Isoetes engelmannii
GGAAAATTACCAAAATACCATTAAAGTTTACCAAAATTACCAAAAAGCCACTAAACCCAGTGGTATTTTGGGAAAATAGGCCATAACCTTTTTTCAATGATCTAAATGCAAATTTGTGCATCTGAATTGGAGTTGAGAAGCTCAAGTTATAAGCTCTTGAGTTCTTCAAAACTTGAGAAATGAAAAATCTCATAACTTCATATTGTGGTCTTAGAATTGAATGATCTTATGCTTGTTAAAAAGATCCCAGCTTAATCTACAATTCATCTGAAGGACACTTGCATTCAGATCATTGGAAAAACGTTATTGCCAATTTTCTCAAAATACCACTGGGTTTAGTGGCTTTTTGGTAATTTTGGCAAATTTTAATGGTATTTTGGTAATTTTCCCTAGTTTATAATATCTACAGGGGAGATAGAATCTGCGCCAAGGGCAGCAGATAAGATATAGTTATGCTTCTTCCACCAAGTCTTTTGATACTTACAAAATGTAATAGTTAAAGATGGAACCCACCAGAAACCATGCATAGTAGTTTATAATATCTGTAGGGGGAATAGAATTTACGCCTAATATTAAGATAGGCATAATTATGAGCCTCAACCAACAAACTTCAGTATACTTCAGGAGACTTCATGATGCTCTCTGGACTTTTAGAACCACTACTAAACTTACCACCAATCATACTCCATTTCACCTAGCCTATGGCATTGAAGCTATACTCCTAGTTGAGTTACAGATACCCTCTTTAAGAATGGCCATGAGATTGACTTGCTACACACAAGTTTTGCAACAGGAGTGGTGTCTCGTTGCATTTAGATGAAAAGCGGTAATATGATACAGAAAATGCGTTATTGAGAAACAAAGAAAAATACTATGATTCATTCAAAGCAGTGTACAAATTGCAGGGAAAGTTACAAATTGGTGAGCTAGTCTTAAAATGGGATAAAGCATGTGATAATAAAGTTTCTAAGTTTGAAAATCTTTGGAAAGGTCTTTTACTATCATTGGTGAAGCAGGGACTCGAGGGTGTGAATTGTTGTGCTAATAAATTGAATAAAGCTCAATATACACCAAACAAAGTCATCTCGTCAATATCTACTATCGTTACATAAGATATACATGATGTGAAGCACCTATATGATAAATGCCTGGCATTGCCAGGCACACGTTTCTAGTGCTATGTATAAACTCCTGGCCAAGATCTTTGCCAATAGGGTGAAAGTAGAGCTTCAACAAGTTATTAATCCGTGTCAGTCTGCCTTCCTCTCTAACGGGAATATTTTGGACAACTACATTGCTGCCTCAGAAGGATTACACTGGAATAAAGTCTCAGGGCAAGGTTGTCTACTTTTGAAATTAGAATTTCAACGAGCCAATGATACAATTAGTTGGCAGTTTCTAAAAAAAGCAATGATGCTTGGGATTTTCTGATACGGTTTACAATAAGATTCTAAGCTTTAATGATATTGCCTCTTCGGCCCTTTTAATCAATGGAGTTCCTACGAGACTTTTTAAATACAAAAGGGGAGTGAGACAGAGATGCCCATTGACTCCTTATCTATTTCTGATGGTGGCAGAAATAGTCACTAGACTGGCTGTGTACTTGCATGCTAAGAAACTCATCAACTGCCCGCAACTGCCAAACTTGTCAGATAATTTTGTCTTCATGCAATATGTTGATTACACTTTTCTCTTTCTCGTAAAGGGAGATAACAGTATGGTCAACTTTCTGGAAGCTATGGATAAATTTGGGAATGTCTCGGGCGTAAAACTTAACAGATCTAAATGTGCCATAATTATGGATTCTGATAGCTCCTCAATTCAGAATATTCAGGTTATTGGGAGGGGCACTGCCACTAAGATACTTGGAGTTCCTTTGGCTCTTAATAGCTCTATCCATGGTCTATGGGAACCTATGGTGAATAGAAGACATAAGATAGCATGGGCAGACTTGGTGAAGCGTAGGAAAAAGGGAGACCTTGGTTGCAAATCTTTATTTGTACAGGCACAGGCGCTGGATGCCAAGATAGTATGGAGAGCCTTATATGCTAGTAACCCCTCCTCTGCTCTTAAATTGGTTAGACATTGGGTAGAGCAATCACATCCCATTGGAAGTAAAACCCTGGGACATTTACTGTCTGATTCAGTCGTCTTTCAATTAACACCAAACTCTTGTACCTCTCTTACCTTGAGGAGGATATTAGAGGCCTGGAACCAAGCTTCTCTATGTTTCAGACGTCCTATTGCTAGACTCGAGATGCAAGAATAATGTTCTCTAACACCCTGCTTTTGCCCCAGAGGAGGTTGGTTGTCTAGCCTTGCAAGACCCCCAGAAATATATGCAGTGGTCTAAGGCAGGACTGAACACCATTGATGATTTGAAAAATGGAGATACTTGGCTTACTTGCAGAAATTAAAGGGAAAACAAAAGGATCACTGTTGGATAAAAATATCTTCTCGAGGATCATGGGGCGCCACGAGCCTAGAGACTCTTCGGGCATTCCGGCATGGGCAAGCTCGTATTGTTGACGTGGGAACCCACAATCATCAAAATAATTTAGGCTCAAAGTTGATGTGTGGTGAACGTGGCAACCGTAAGTTGTTTTTTCAATACGGGGAAAACGAAATCTTGGCGCTGGCGCTGCTATGGCCGGCTGAGGGCAGCAGCCGCCCTCTCTTCAGTAGGTCTACACAGTGGTTCTATGCAGGCGAATCTCGGTGTTTTGGGGCTAGCGGGCCAGGGACATCATTCTATCAGAAGAATCAGAAGAAAAGATCTGTTGGAGGCTTTTCAAATCTCTTCTTTTCGGTGGCAGTTTTGTAGCAGGTAATCCTCTAACGAGGTTTGATTCTTTGGTGATTTTCACTATGTCTTTCTTAGAAAGACACGCTGAAAGGGTAGATCCGAAGGTAAATCCCTCTGGATGCCGGCCTATAAGGTGAAGAATTAAGGTAATCCTCTAACGAGGTTTGATTCTTTGGTGATATCACTATGTCTTTCTTAGAAAGACACGCTGAAAGGGTAGATCCGTCTGGATGCCGGCCTATAAGGTGAAGAATTAATTCTGCCAAAACTTGGTTAAGAAGATCATTTGCAGTTCTTTCCAGCAGGGGAAATCATAATCTGTTTTCTTTGTGAAGAATTTGTCTTTCGCCTTTCCTTTCCGCTCCTGTTTTCTTTGTGAAGAATTTGTCTTTCGCCTTTCCTTTCCGCTCTTTCTTGCTAGCAGGAAGATTCTGGTTCTACATCTGATTGTCAAGAAGGGTTTGTCAGAGGAATAACAGGTTGCAGTTTCGACCCATTAGCGCGGCAATGTGGAGATTACATTCAGGCTTTGGTTTTTTAAAGACTCCTTCAGCACTGCGGTCTTGAAGTTTCTGTTTCAGGTGTTCCTTGATGGACGATTCTTGTGTTTCAGGTGTTCTTGTTGAAGTCGTTTCTTCGGATCATCATTCAGATCTAGTTTTGATGCGGATGGAAGATAGGAGCTTCAAGATTAGCAGCTATAAGAGCATTATTTAATAAGTTTTGACAAGAACAGAATGAAGATGTTGAGTATCTCCTATAGTAATTCTGTTCTTGCTTGAAACATTGTACTTTTTTATTCTGTTTCTGTTTAATACAAAATTTCCCCTTCCTTCAAAAAAAAAAAAAAAAAAAAAAAAAGTTGATGTGTGGTGTTCATGGGACGTGTCAATGATGACATCATAATGTTTGAGTCCCATAGGTGGAGGATAAAATACATTCTATTCTATCGTAATACGAGACTCTCATTTCTGACATTGCATCTCATAGTTTCCAGTTAGTTGGCAATGGCATAGTTTTAGTTTTCTATATGCTTATCCTTGCTTTCTTCTGTAGAAGACAACATCAGGCAAGCAATCGAAGCGTTTAGAAAACCCAAACGTTCCGCTAGAGACTTGTAACAAGCGTATTCTACTTAAACATCTATTTGAGTTTTTTTAGGTGACAAGGTCATCCGACTGGCCAAATAACGGAAGGCACGCAAAAAATTTGATATTAAAGATTATTACAAAATTTCTCCTTCTGAAAAATGCGCTACCGTTCCTTGGTTAGCTTTAAACGAAATGCAAATCACCTCATGAGTCAAAGATCTTCAGTTCTTATGTTCAATGCTAGTTAAATTGATCAGTATATTTGCAGCAATTCTAAGCAGTATTGACACAATTTACACAATAAACATGGCCTCTGCATATCATGTAGAACGCCATCCTCGTAAGATACAATAAAGTCATAATCGATGTTATTGTTACAGAAAGAATGGTGCCTTGAAAGGCCTGTATTACTTTTGAGGTATATAATCATAGGAGTGGTGCATAATGTACAAAGGTGGAAAATTTTATATATGATAAGCATTTTGATCCTCAGGTGGAAGCATTTGGACGGTTGCCAGCAAGAATCAATGATATCTCCAAACCCCTGCTGAACGCTTGGTTGAAAACAAGACGTGTTTGGAAAGTGGACACAAATGGGAACCATGAGAGAATGGCAATGGGTACAAAGATTATCAATCCCATTCCAGCATCATACAAGCGTGCAAGTGATCGAATTGGCTGCCATAATCCAATGAACTTGACAATTGGCTTCCATGCTATTGCAATCTGATCATCCAACATGAAACATGTGAGTACAACATAGATACATAAATCAGTTGTTTCTAGACACAATCACTCTACCGAAAGTATAGCCCAGCCTGTGGGAATAAGTGCTAATCCGCTTGCAAATAAGTCCGCTGTTGTAAGCCTTGTTGCAGCAACAGCAGCAATAACACCACCCAAGATGAGCATGAAAGCGAAGCCTTGGAAAAGGCGAAGAAACAGTTGAAGATTGGTCGCGCTCTTTTGACTTGTTGTGAAAATCTGAAGACAGAAACATGGTGTATTAATAAAGCTAAACTCGTCATGATCATTCTAAATGATTAGTTACCTTCATAACCAGTATCAACCCCACGAATACTAGCCAAGATATTCCATAAACCTGCCAGAATGTACAATATTATTTAAAATGATATTGTTCTCGCATATTCAAGAAAAAGCATGTTGGAGTTCTAGAGCTAAAACTCACAGTTATGCTGGTGCTGCCACCTGCAGCACTAAGATGATAGACAACCCCATATTGGAAAATAAAAAACCGCAGGCTCAAGATAGTTTCCAAAACCCTTGAGCGCAAGGACCGTAGGTGTGCCTGAGCGTAAACATGTCAAATATATTAAATCAATTATATTAAATACAGCGTGTCCAAAACAGGAATTCTAATACTTCAAGAAAGACGAGTATGGCATCTATCCATTATATCTGTACAAGGACATGCTATCTTAGACGCCACTAAGCATTGAGGAGGAGCTTCGATCACACAATCCATTGGGGGTGGGGAAAGGGGAGCTCTTTGTTACATATAAGACAGGAAATGTACTTTACCTGCTCCTCATCCCACCATTTTTCCCAGCTTTCATCCTCCTTAACTCCAACGCCTCCTTTGTAGAGAAGCCAACTTGTCCAATTATCAAAATCATCCACAGTTCTGGAAAAAACGGGCAAATACTGAATTAGAAATAAATTAATAAGGAAAGTTACAATAATGACACAAGATCTTAAGAAATGAAGTTTACTTTTGCCATTCAAACCCAGAAGGATTGAACAAGTATGGTGCATATAACCAGGATAGTGCAAGGAACCAGCTGCTGAATGTAAGGAGGATGTAGCTGAGGGAATTTTTACTTGAGCCATAAGCTACGTAAACAATTAACAACATTACAACCTCCAACCTGCATACACGGTATTAATAGTCAATTTCTAGCATACACACAACTAAAACCATACACGCAAAGAGTTATTGGCATATCGTTACGCTTTGACAAAATGACTTCGCGAATACAGCCTATAGTTTTCTGCAAATTTGATATGCTGAACAACAAATCCCCTTCCAGTTGCCCGGTACTGCATATATAACGCACACATCAGTACATAGAAATGTAGTAATAAATAGAGAGCCAAGGCTAATGTTGAGATGATCACCTTTGCACCCCCATGTAAAATTGTGCGGCCAAAATAGTGGCTTCTAGTTCCTAAAGAAAAGGTAAAGAATACTGAACACAGTTGGAGCTGCATTGTAATGAAGCTAATAATAGCCTGCCTTGAAAAATGGCGCCGTTCAGATTTTGGACACGCATATTTGTTAAATAAAAAGGGGAAGAAAAAAGTACCCTTAGGACTCCCAGTTCCAGTAGAAAGCACACAATCATTGGAATTGCAGTAAATATTCCTATTTGATAAAGAAACTGAGCATTCAATACACTCTGAAGAGCTGCATTGTCAAGGACTTCAGCTCTGTTTTTTATATCTTTCTCAACACCTGACAAGCACTGCAGCCCATGTTGTATTATTACCAGTGCTTTCGCATTTGGAAATTTAAGCAAATAGATTATACCAGGTACGCCCTTCCATAGAGAAAAGCATAAACAGTCCACACAGTCATCTGTATAAAGTGAATGGTTATTTACTGTCTTGGCAAAGGAAAACAGCGTCCTATTGGCTAGAAACATACCAGCGTACAGATGTAATATCCAACAGAAGTATAAAAAAATGACAACATCCGGAAGAAGTCGAACAGATTCCCAAGTCTATAAACGTCTCTGCTTAGCATCTGTTCACCGTTCCCACTTGAAACCTTTGCTTCGAATAGCGCAATTTGATTTAACCCAACATCACGACCTTTTCCAACCTATATAAGGAGCTCAAAGAATTAAAAATGCTGGACACCAAACAAAAGGGGCATTCTATATCATCAAAAACTAAAGTGTGCATACCAAAAAAGGAGCATTCTATATCATTGAAAACTAAAGCAGGCATATGAGCGTATTTCTCAAGTTACACCAATTTACTGGATGATCATAATAAGGATCAGGATAGTCTGATCTGTTTAAGCAAGCGAACAAATTCATTTGTAAATGGCATATTGCAATGGACCATTTTTTTTCTTTATGTCCTTACTGAATGCAGGCGTTTCAAGCAGGAATTAAGATGTGGTGTGGAATAAAGCTCTTGTATTCTGATTATTCTATAAAGCTCCACGAAGATGTCTCATGTCAGTATACTTACCTGTATATACTCATGATGCGTAATGTTCCCCTGGCGTAGTGTAGAATTGAAACCTGGAAACCAAATTACAATGGGTATACATCTGTAAGAGGCAAAGACATTCAGAGGGCAAGAAAGAAGGTAGATTGATGGTTGTAGTGGCATAATACCTGCAAATATGTCTTCACTAATGTTTATTACGCGTGAAGCTTTGCTAATTCCTCCTCTGGTTATGTGAAACACTCTATCAAACACATCAGGATGTCCATAATGCATCCTCACCCTGCAGAACATGAACATGCTAAATGTGTAAACACAAGCCAAGAAAGTTGTAGACATAAGAATGCACTATTTCAAGGTTTTGAACTTTTTGTTTGGTCCATTCAGGTAAAAAATGAGAATATATTCATGATCTCCTAAAGGCCCTGGGGACGTGGCTAACAGAATCAGATGCTGCAATGAGCCTCAAACATTTTCAGACAGCCTTCATATGCTGTTGAACAGATTCATGTTCAATGGTTGGATCTAGCACATGTTGAATGTTCTCTCTTTCGCCAGTCCCCCTTGGTTCTAATTTATGTGCAGCTGTTCTCAAGAAAAAAAGCAGGTATTTTCTTATACATATAAAAAAATAGAAATTGTCTAGATATGTCTTGTGTATCAAGATATAAACTGACTAAGGAAATTATCTACAGGAACCACTTATGAGTATGGCATATTGCTTTCAACTGTGGATGCTTAGCATATTGTAAACATGATAGAAATTACTTGAGAGGATTTGCCAAGACGCGTTGACCAAGTGTCACAAAGCTACTCTCTTGGTTGGACATGAACCAAGCCAGTGAAGATACACTGCCATGCATTGAAAGGAAGCAATTAGTATAGCTATAGACACGAAACAGTGCATGGAAAAAATATATCAATGCAATTACCTTCCAGTAAAAACATGTTCCCGAACACCCAGAATTGATGGTTTCCTGATACCGTGTTTTATGTCAAATTCTTCAAGCAAATTCCTCATTTTATAGGCCTCTTCGAAATAGTTATCCTATGAAATATTAGAAAAGTTATAGAATAATAGAGATACAGTATGTCCGATATTTGTGCAACATCCTTATGCCAGAGGACAGAATTCTCACCTGGTTCATGTCAATGGTTTGAATTGCATCTCCGCGTGTGAAAATAATTGCATGATTCTGGTTTTCTGGCTTTCCTTCGCCGATTTTAGGATTTCCAGGTAATTTGATAGAATATATCTCCTATGAAAATGGGTAAGTAACCTAGTGACATCTAAACATCAGGTAACATTAAAAACATTAACAACCTGATCCTTGCCAGTAGTATCTGCCTTGATGAGCTTTGAATAGAACTCCTTATGAACCTTTCCGTTGCTATCAACCTTCTCAACAACATCAATATAGGCCACCCTTAATGCTTCATTTCTGAGAGAAAAACAGGAAAATTTAGATTACTATCGATGTTTAACAGTCTGCAAGAGATAGTTTGGTCTATAAGTGGTGCATAACTACTAGATGAACAAAGAGGGACTTAATTTAGGCAAAAAAGATTTTATTAGCATCAGCATGTCATTTTAAATTATAAGGCGAGGTGAAGAGGTTATGATTTCCAATTGGGCCCAAACAAAAATAATAACGATAGAGCATCTGGCAGATCCTGATGACTTGGCTGGAAAACCCTCATCCTTCTGAATTTTCTGTTCAGACCCTTCTGCAACACACTGCGTGAACTCACAATCTAACATTCGAATAAAGAAGCTTTACATCTGACAGGAAAGAAATTTAGTAACATCTATAGTGGACCCACAGGCCAAGAACATACAAATATATGGATAGGCAGGCGGTCGGACAGCCTAGATGGCCTCTTCCTCACATCTAACAAGTGGAAGGCCTGGATAGCCTCTTCCTTACATCTCATAATGTAGTCCTCCCTTACCCTGGCTTCTTTGAAAATATAAAAGCTTGGTAATCTGTATCCTCAATATTGACACACGCTAATGGTGACTTATTCCCTGTTTTACATGACTGATAGCGTCCAATGAATGTGCCATATCAGCAATGATTGTGCTTTTCTATCTTGCTGCTTGTTTTACTTCCGTAGAGGTTGCTAATGTCACTTTCATGGGGTTTTCTTTGGGCAGCTGACTGTCCTTGTTTGTCTTAGCCCACTTGGGCTGATGCTGTTTTTTCTATCGAGGATACTCCTTTGTTTCTTGCAAGCTCATTAACAAATGAAGATACACAATTTCTGGTCATAGTACTTCATAAGCTGCCGTAAGGATGTCCGAGAAAATGATCTTTACTACATCATGAGGTACTGAAGCTGTATGGATAACCAAGCATTCTAGACAATATCACAATCTAAGGCCGGGGAGAAAAGGAGTCCTAAAATAAGGGTAAATCATCTTGCAAACTGGAACATATCTTATTAACACGACCCTGAAGAATGTAGGAATGAAAGAAAGAAAAAACGCAAGAAAAATATGAACAAAATTTGAACGAGAAAAATATGAACAAAATGCAAGAAGGCAGGAATGAGCAGATTCAAAATGTTGAATGTTTCCGGTGTCATTGTCCTTTAAGCTTTCCATTGACAACATATAAGGAACATGACATACTTTTGCAACAGATAATTGATGTCTGTAGCCTTAGTCTCCTTTTTTTGCTTCTGTTGTCCGTAAATTTGGCAACTCACAACATATGTGAATTTTAATGCTGCCTGAGCACTGGCATCTATATCAGTTTTATACTCTCGAAAATCTTCATAGGATAAAGTATTCTCAACATCTGCAAACAAGAGTTTATGTTAGTGCATATGCAGATCCAATAAAACTAAAAATCTTACAACATTGATGTCCTTGGTCCAGTTTCAAGTGTCCCAACCTGGCATGTGTATGAAAGCCAGGATTTATGTTATGACTTACATTTATGACAAGGTTGAGCGAGCATGAGGAAACTTGTGAGATATATACAAAAAATCATTTGCCATGACTGCCACATAGCTACAGGTGCCTATCCCCATTGTACAAGCCTGCCTTCTTCACAAGAATTGATGTTGACAAAAACTAAGATATTCCAGGACTTCTAGAACACATAATGAGCCATGACATATTGATGGGCATAATCTTCAATTATCTATGTATCACCTATATATGATTGATAGTTTCATCTATATATCATAATGTGCATGATATGACATACCGGCTGGTGGCTCGGTGGTAGAGCACTTGTCCTGCAGTGAGATGTACTGATCCTCAAATTCTAACATGGTAACAGTATCAAGGTTGGCTGGCCCATTGTGAGTAAAGTGGGCGCTTGGATAATGCACATTATGGGTAATGTTATATAGAATATACAAAAATAGGCACAACAAAGGACGTACCAGCACAAAGACAAGGCAATAACTCACTCTGACATCACCATCCTTACTTTCTAATTTTCCTTTTATTAACACTTTCAACGGGGGGGCGGGGGGAGGGGAGAGTTCCTAGCTAGTACAGAACATATTCTGGCTTTTAACAATAAATGATTTTTTGCGAGCATTGTAAGGATTAATCCATGACGCTAGCATGTGTCAACTCCGGACATTGATGAACCTGTAGGATGCACTTGCTTATTAACATTAAAAATCACACTAACAGTTTCAAGCTGCGCCTATCCTCTGTCTAAGACCTACTCTGTCTAAGACCTATCCTCTGTCTAAGACCTACTCATTTCATTGGTTGAAGTCAAAAACTTGTTTAAATACAAAAAGATAGACCAACCTGACGTGCCAATCTTTTCCAAGAAGCTTTGAAGCATTAGAGCCTTATGATAATACATCATTCCTCTGACTGCAGAAAGCAATTGTGCAAGTTAGGGGGTGCAACATCTTATCAATAATCATTTCCAATAGTTTACCTGTTCTTGCTAATGTTTGACCACGGTAAGATGCCCAAAGCCGCAACTCTATAAGGTCCATCTTATCATCTTTAAGTTGCAGCAACAGTGCAGTCTCAGTCAAACCAATCCTCTCCAAGAAATTTTTCCATTCATCTGAAAATCATGGGTAAGATATGATAAAAATCTATCCTACTGAGCACATGAAGGAAAATTATTCTATCTAGCTACTCTAACGCGCCGGATGGTTTATGCGCACAACATGTATTGATAAAATGAAAGATGTGTTTCATATTATCTATATTCACTCTGAAACATATTACTACTAGAAAAAAACAGGAAGAAAATAAACAGACAGCTTTGTTCTGCTTGATGAAAAAGAAAGTTGACTTCCAGTTAACCACTTTCTCAGTCCAACTGGTGCTTTATCATATCCTTAAACCTTGTAATAGTGCAGGTTCAGACTCCGTTAGCAAGCCTATAAAAGGATAGTTTTGGGGCAGCTGACCTCACAAAAGATGTTAGATATCATCCTATCATTAAGCATCGTGACATTCAAGTATGCTTTTGTTAGATCTATATGCTGACGTGTATGATGTCGTCACACTACACGCTGTTGCTGACATGTCATTCTTTACATAAGCCATAGGCACCCCTATCTGTTTAATCTGTTTTCCTAGCTCCTAGGCACTCACATACTCTGTATCTTTCTTCCACCATGATATATTACAGTGCTTTCATGGTATCAGAGCTCAGGCAGGGCTGTGAGTTAGCATCGAAATTTAGTGAGGATTGAGTGTAACCTAAAACAGATTCAAGGTGGCTTTCCAACAAGCCAAGATACATTGGAATCACATAAATTGTTGACAATATCTTGCAATTTGTTTGCAAGAATCGGTTTAGAACTGGTCGAGAACGAGTTGCTACAATGTGGTAGCTTCAAAATTCTGTGCAGAGATTTATTCAATCTTGCAAGTTTTTTTGGAAAAACGGATCTGCAGTTTATTGCTGGGATCAAAAGTGAAAAGGGCCGGATCTGCAGTTCATTACTGGGATCTGGTGTTTGCGGCAAAGATCTTGCAGTCTCCTGGAGTTTGGGAGCATCTGGAGTTTGGCAAAGATTTGGTCGGATAAATCTATGGCGTTCGGACACGCCGAGTCTGTTTGACACGTTGGATCAACATCTGCAAATGTGGCCCAGGCTTGGAATGGATCTGGTGTTTACAGCAAATGACTGCCGGATTCCAAGTTTGGCAAAGATTGGAGTCCGACATTTGGCATCTGGAGTTGGTTCGGATCTATAGTTGTGGAAGTGGTCTACAAATTGGGCGATTAGCTGCCACAATTCACAAAGGAGCTTAAATCTGCAAAATATTTTGCTTATAAGTGTCGCCTCTTGAAGAAATCTGCAGTTATAAGTTTTTTTATCTGTACTCTATACAAGGGAGTCCGATTTCTAGAATGATTAATATTCAAGGTCTTATCTTTCAGGAGGGGTTTGCAGCAAAGCAAGCTGGGTACAGCTAACTGGAATTTCATTCATGAAGCTAGCTTCATGTGCTCTATTAGAATATTGTGAGAACTTTGCGACTTAAGGATGCCTATATTTCCAGGGACTTTCTCAGATTCTCGAATTTATGAAAGGCACGTTTCTCACCTTGCATAATTATGAAGAATGGAGCATTCGCATGAAATGGGTCTTAGTTTCAGAAGATTTATGGGATGTTATTCAAGGGACGCATAATCTGTATGATCACCATGACCTAGTCCGAGAGCATCAAGCTTGCAAATATATTATGCTCACAATTGATGATACAGTATGCTCCAGAGTTTTGCAAAGATCGTTTATTACTTCCAACGTTTGTGGGATTATTTGAAATCTCAATTTGGGCAGAGCAAGGACCTACTGTTAGACCATGGGCAGCAAGGTTCTATTAGAACTGTGAGGTGCTACCTTCTATTTTCACTCTTCCAATTATTGATTTTCATGAGGAGTCTTCTCTTTTACTTGGTGACGTTTGGGAGGAGGGTGCAGCTCTACCAAACCAGATGGAAATAGAGCAACCTCCCAAACACAGTTTGGTTGGAACTCTTGGGGATACGCTAGCAGGTACTGGACATGAGAGCTTATTGAAGCAGTCACATATATTTTCTGTTTCTAAAGGCAACATAAATCTGCTGCAAGAACAAGATGATCTTTAAAGTCTATTTCAGATTTTTGAAGGTTCATTCATGCATAGAGAAGCCCAAGATACCGTGAACTCTCAAGGATTGCCTTCTCAGGTTTCTAATCTTCATACCATATGTGACAATGATTGCTCTTTGATCTGGAAAGATGTTGCAGCACAAAGAGTTGAAAATAGAACCATTTTACGAGACAAGGATGAAAGATACTTGTTTTAGGTCGAAGAAAATGGTATAGAATCTGCATTTTTTATCAACTGTCATAAGATATCATTCAGCAGTTAGAGGTACCGTTCATTGATGATTATCTTGAGATTGCTGGTTTGTCTTCATTGGTACAAATCTTCATGTACATACCAGACTATGCTGCACTGGATTGATCTCTGAATGTACTTGCATGTCTTTACCATGTAACTATGAAAGCATGTATAAGAAGTTTGAATTGTCTATCGTTTCTTGGGATGTAGTATTGGACCATCCAGCGCATGTTGCAAATTTACCGGATGAGTTAATACTTGACTTCCCTGGATGGATATTCATAAGCAGATTGATATTCACGAGGAACAGATTTCTGAATTTCCCTGGATCAATCTTGATGCCACCATTCACGATTTTGCTTCTCTCATATCCCAGGTTAGTCAACATGCACTACCACTTTACATACATTTACATATCCCATTCACTTGCCCACGTGATCGGAGCGTGGATGATCCATGGTTTGGATGCTTGGGATGTGCTTCTTACATTGATGACGAGTTAACCAAGCTGTTAACAGTTACCTGCAAGTGTTTACATTTACCAAATCAGGTCTTACTGATTGTTGATGTGGCTAGAGATCAAAATCTGGTTGATTGTGATGGTAAGTCTGGTACATGGTCACACGTGTTAGCAGGACAATTTTCTGAATTTCAGCCTGATATCAACAATGATTTGAAGGATAATTGCAAGTTTTCTTTTCATCGCTATCAGACAGAATGGCTTTTCTATGTCAGACAGAATTTAGTTATAAATGATTCTTACAGGGGCAGAAAAATATGGTTTAAGACCAACATTTTATGGCAACCATGGATATTTCTGTGGCTGAGTTTAGTCCGTATGTTGAAGTCTTCTAGAGGCGTTTTGAGTTTGCAGCAGTGTTCCTCATCAGGAGGGGTGTTAGATCTATATGCTGACGTGTATGATGATGTCACACTGCACGCTATTGCTGACATGGCATTCTTTACATAAGCCATAGTCACGCCTATCTGTTTAATCTGTTTTCCTAGCTCCTAGGCACTCACATACTCTGTATCTTTCTTCCACCATGATATATTACAATGCTTTCAGCTTTTTCTGAGAGCAGCTTCAGCTCTCGATAATCAATCTCCAATATTGCTCCATTGACAAGAAGCTTGGCACTACAAAGCCTCTCTAAGACTCCAAATTCAAGGCCATGAGGACTTTTCAAATTCATCATGCGAAGACCAATCAATCTTTAGCAGATTTGGTCGTTTTTTATTTATTTTTTTCCTTCAGAAATTTGAGTTCAGTTTCAGGGGCGGCTAGAATATGAGAGGCTTTTCTCTGATGACTGGACCATCCGATGCTATGTCATCACTAACTACTTTAAATGCCTCCATGATATTCCATGTGTGACTTCTTTAAAGTCACAAGCTTGTTTTCCTTTGCTTCTTTAGTTTGCCACAAACAAGCCTAAAAAAATTCTCTCAACCAATTTGAGCTTGCCAATTTCACCTTTTTGATTTCCATGCCTCCTCCTTTTACTTCTAATCTCGATTCCCCTTGCAACGGCTCCGATACCATATTCAAAATTCATCCTACTAAGCACAAGGGAAAAGCGACAAAGGAAGACGTTTTTATTAAGGAACTGGACAAAAGCACAAAAAAAGCTCACTTCTGCCTACTATTCTCACGTGCAGGTTGGCTTATGTAAAGATCATCATGCACACACAGACTGCCGAGCTGACAGTCACAATTAGACATGTCTAACAGATATAAAGATGAAAAACTTCTCAAACACAACATAACAGATATATAATAATGAACCAGAAAAGCAATAAAAAGATACCAGGAAATATTTTCTGAAGATAAAATAAAATCGTGATGCCATCCTCATTCTCCAAACGGAGTTGATCTTTCGTGTAAAGCACGTCCTCCGAATAATATGGAGTAAATACACTGAAAAGAAACCAAAAAAGCTGTAAGCTGCATGTTACAAACTTTTCATGATGTTATAGTCACCTGAATGATAGCATCTTTTGGACTGGAGGTGCTTCTGGCATTTTCATGAAGAGAGAATTGGTAAAAAAGGTTAAGCGGCGACGAGCTTCAAGATTTCGTGGAATACTCAATGCAGAGTCCTTAATCGAAAGAAGACTATATAGCCTCTTTATTCCCGATCGCTGTGGCGAGTTAAAAGGGTTAGAAAACCCAAGGAAATTTGAAATAATTTCAGAAAATTTTCATCATTGAAGAAATTGCAGGTAAACAAACCCATTTCTACATTCATGCCTTCTTTTCCAGTTAAACATGTTAATCCAGTTCCTAATTTTCCAGTCAATAATAGGGTAGGGTGATTGAAATTTTTACCATAGAAGCAGGAATGAGGCATATGGTTTTGTTCAAGTTCTACTACCTCTAAATGAGCGGTGGAACTTGCCAAGCCTTTTTTTCTCACTTCTCTTTGGTTCCTAACGTCTATGTTTCCCTTTACAGGCTTATGCTATCACAACTTTCTTCATATGGAGAAGTTTGTAACCAGCTTGCACCCCTAAGGTTTTACTCACACTGCCTTAAAGTTGATATTACTTACGACCTTTTCCGCCACATTTATAAGTTCCATATGCTGTCATGTTTCACTATCAAATTTTACAAGCTCCATTCCCTCTACTTGAGCAGCTTCCTTATTCGTGTTGCTTTTATTGGCTGCACTCTATAGCCGGACTATATTCAGAACAGCAAAACCACAACCCTCACCTCTTCAGTTGATGGCCAGTTTAGCCTTTCATCAAAAAGCTTTCCTTCCAGTTTCGCTTTGTCCAAGAATTCCCAGGCCTCTATATTTTCCCTGCAACAAAGTGGTTGGACATCAATATTTGACCAATTTAGATACTTGAAGTGCACCACTAAGCACAGCTCACCTGAGCTCAAGGCTAAGGAAGTCATGCATCACTGTTTCATATAGGTCCTCCAGAGCTTTCACAACAGATTTGATTCGGTCTGGTGACTCCTCGTGGTACTGCAAACAAATATCAAGATCCTGTCAAAATCTATTTTTTCTTGTCAAGCATCGGACACACTGTTCAACATATTTTAAACCTTTAGTTATGTTAAATCACTTGTTAAATGTATCTATTTCTCAACAAGCATAATTGTATTTTTCAAGTGTTTACTACAGAAAATGCAATGGCAAGCCAGTGTGCAACTATCGGGCAGACCTTAAACAATTATATTTGAGCCTTCCAAGAGATTAGAAAGTGAGGCAAGCAACAAAATTAAAGGCCGGTATCGTCTTATTTAGCCTTAACAATTTAAACAACTTCAAATTAAAACTATTTCTGGAATGACGTCAGAGACAATTATATGGGGTTTCATTATCCCATGGACATGCATAGGTACTGATCATCACCAACACCGAACATGAGATGTCTTTTGTCTATGAAACCATCACTCAGGGACTGCAATTATCCATTTCTTTCAATGGCCAATTATATTGATACAAGCTAAGGTTTCATGTGGAAAATAGTAAGGTCTTTCAAAGACAATTACATGCATATCTTATCTGTGTTTCAGGCAGAGAAATTACCAGTAGTTCAGCAAGTTTTGTAACTTTGACAAGCACATCAGAGAGATGATCCATTTGGAATTGGGCCACGAAAGAACTACTGTGTATACTATCCCTTATGTAGGCAAAAACACGGTTGACCCTGCCAGGCAAGAATGTAAGGAGCACGAAATCCACATGCTTTATACAGTAAATTTGAACATGTTCTAACCATTCTCTTGGCGCTCTGGAACTCTGGACTAGTCTTATGAGCATGTCTTGTACACTATAATAGATTTCCACAATCGTAGGCCGCATGTACTCTTCCCTCCCCATTCTATCCCAGAGATCCGTCTGGTTTAGGTTAGCCTCCTTGGCAATATCAATTGCTGAGTATACCTGAAACATGAAAAGACATCAAGGGCTTAATAGATGTTAATGACTGCAATAAAACGTTGGGCCACCATAGCCAGTCAACCAATCCTCTATAAATACATGTAACAAATGGATGTGCAATACACTAACTCATAAATGACCATCTCATAAAAACGGGAAAAGTTTATGCATTTAAGTATGTAATCCTGCTGCTCTTGACAATTAGTTTTTACTGATTATTTACTTCCCATGAACAAAATCCAAATTCAAAATCCAGACGTTCACTTATACTTCTGATACTTTCTCAATTGTTAAAAACCAAGCTACTTCAACTCTGGATCTGTCTTTCTTTCTTTCTTTCGTCATTCTTCCTTGTTGATGAAGAGTGACAACAGGTTGGAATGATTAATAGCCCCCCAAAGAAAAGAAACTTCATGATATGAAAGGAGTGACACTAGTAACCTCTAAGAAAGTAAAACAGCCAGTAAAATAGAAGCATTCCTTTCAAAAGAGAAGACAATATAGGGTCAAGAAAGGTCCTTGGAGCAGCCAGAATGGTGATTGGATCATCTTCCTCTTTCATTTTTTTTCTATTAGTTGTTTTGATATAGGACTCTTATAGTGTCTTGGAGGCTTTTACCCTCTTTGCAAATAATCAAATTCTTGTACCTTTTTATCTTATAGACCCTATGGGCCTTCCGTCGATGTGGATAACTTAAAATCCAATGGGCGAAACAAAGTACATAAAGGTCCCTAGGTCACCCTTAGACTCAAAGGCCTTACTGTTCACAAATAAATTCATGCCACTAGACCCTCAGGTCATGGGCGAAACAAGTACATAAAAGGTCCCTAGGTTACCCTTAGACTCAAAGGCCTTAATATTCACAAATAAATCTTTTCTTTCCTACTTCAGCAGAGAACATTTAAAATTAGTCTTACAGTTTTCTATCAGACTGAGACATAATTTACAAAAAAGCACGTCACTTTGATACATCAGGCAACATAATGGTATAGTGATCAGTATATCCTTACATTGGATAGTCTAAATTTTGAGGAAAGACAGTTCCATATCAATAACAAGGACACTTAGGCTACCAACTTCACAATATGCAAGCCTCAACCAATCACCTTGTTTGCAAGTAAGAAGAGAGGCCATTGGACCAGATTCATTTTCCCAAGGTTTGAAGGCATGAGCAAGAGCTCACATTCCCTGCAATAAAGTCCCAGAATAAGCATGAGCTGATACAAAATGAGCCACGGTTGTAGTAGCAAAAACTGCAATAGAATAAGTAGTACTTGTTACTGATATAGTCCTCTGCCCGGAGGTTGTGAATGAGCTCATTCCAAAATGGAGCAAACTGAATAGCCTGAAGCTGTTCATTTGTAGTATCCTATACCATGACATGTCAAATCATGAGTCCAGTTCTATTCAACAGAGAAAATTTAACCTTAGGCACTTCCAACCCACAAAAACAAAACATGAACCTTCAGCATGTCTCATATGAGCATGAATTTTTGGAAGACAAATACCAGTTGCAGGAACAATGGCACTAAGGCATAAAATGGCTACATGATATGGCTTGTCATATGTTACAAGAACGTGTAGCATGTAGCATAAGAGAGGACAAATTGGAATAGAGGGTTACCTTTTTCTTGCTTCCGCCACCAACTTGTCTGCATAAGGGCAAGAGCCAGGTACATCAACCTTTTGCACACTTCATTAGAATTTGAAGATAAAAAAAGAAAACTTACCCATGAGCTTTGGATGGTACCATCTTATGTACAAATGCTGGCGGGAAAGTATCAAAGCGTTTGCGTATCATTCCCAAAGAGCGGATCTTTACCCAGAAAAAATCATTCAGAAAATATGAGGATCTTTCAGCCAACTACATTATGAAGCCAACTTACCTCTCCAAGACGAGATCTTGCACCATTCAGGCCACCATACAATGCAGAAAGAATGGTATACCATATTTGGAGGTCAAGAAAGTATACCTGAAAGGCCACAAACAGTCATGGGGATTTCGAAAGCCAAAATGGAGCCTACTATATAAATGAAGACAAACTGATGGCATAAACAGACAATGTAAATACTTCATATTACAACCATGTTAAAGGATATCAATGCTCAATAGCATGTTTTAACAGCTCAGAGTAGCAAGATTACCATCTTAACCTGACCCAACTAGTCAGTTCCAGATTAAGTACTGCTAAAATATGTTAAAATGGCAGAATATTATTATGAGAACCCCATAGAGCTGAATAGGTCAGTTGTCTTTGCAAGGTTGAGATTTAAGGTGAAGGCTGAGACGTTTTTAGGCATATGACAATCAACATGTTGGTCAGCTGCAGAAAACAGATCCATAGAGAGCTATATGGCCAGACTTTCAACTAGTACCCACTTAACTGGTGTCACTGGATAGGAACTGATGAAGGACAGGTCGGGAACCGAATCCAAGACCTGCTTTCAAGACAGATGCCGCACAACTGAGGTAATATCGCGGCTGTGACAGACCCAAGCCCGTTCTGTTGACCACGATCCAATGCTGGGTATAAACTGACGATGCACCAACTAAGTGTCAAACCCAAGACCTCAAGCAGCCGCTGACCTTTCCAGCTTGGTGCATTGTTGACATATTGGATCATTCATGAATATGAAGGAAAAGATATAAAAGCAAGACAGGTGTTCTGATGACTCTAGCTAACTCACGAGAGTGCTCATTAATTAGAATAAGAAATGACTATGGCTTATATAGCTATGGCTGTCATCCACAATGCCATATCAGAGATGTGACGTCATCACTAGAGCAACCTAGCTGTGAAAACCCTCCTCATGACTAATACTGCTGAAAACAACTCTGATTTCAGAATATAGAGAGAACTGATCCATAGAAGAAGCCATAACTGCCAAAGAACATGAGATTTGAACCATATCTCCTTTCCCTGTACCGAGTACCAGTCCCTTTTCTTGGCAACATAAGATCTCGCATAAGATTGTGATACAGAAAACTTGTTTAGGAGGTGCCCACAAGAACATTCTGTCATGACAAAATTTTCAGTAATCCCCGCTTCGCACTGAGCTCTGATACCATGTTGACGTTTTGGATCATACATGGATATGAAGGAAGAGATACAAAATGCAAGGCAGGTGCCTTGATGACTCTAGCTAACTCACGAGAATACTGACTAACTAGAATAAGATATGACTAAGGCTTATGTCATCCACAATGTCACATCAGCAGTGTGACGTTATTACTAGAACAACCTGATTGCTAGCAGTGCACATATTCCCTTTTTTTACTCGCACACTGCTCCCATAATCAAAAATTCAAATCTAAAATAGAATTGAAACGAACCTTTCCAAACTCTTAACAATACCACTTACCAACATCACTGGAGCCCATATAAAAGCGACGGTAAGAGCATTGTGATTCCCTGCATATACCAACGGCAGCATGAGAGTTGAATTTGCAACAGTCATCATACATCAAAAGAAGATTAAGCTAACAGCTAGTTGGTGACACAATGTTCACATGCAAGTATAGTAATATCTATTTTAAAATCAGATACAAAACCATTTCAATGTTCATGGTGCCTTGTTGAACTAGAACTGATAAGGTTAGCAACCGTTCTTCAGCCCGCTAAAATCCTTTACAGTTGCAAAATGCTCCTAAGTAAAACATTATTCCCCTAAATAAAATTTTGTTTTTGGTGTATGGTCCCTATCAGCTACTCTTGAGATAAATTGTCAAGCATGCCTTGAAGACCTTAGACAAATATTAGCATTACAGTTTCGAGATAGTACAAGCCCTTGTCAAGTGACATAAGAGAACATGGAGACAGTGAAATATAGAGCAAAGATCACCTTGAGAGACAACATCATGCCAAGCATATTTTATATTATGAAAGTTGATTATCAACTTGGTTGGCGACACAAGTGGTTTTATCTGGAAAAAAAATTCAGTTAAATACAAGTGACCACCATAATGAAGACAATACCCCCACCTCTGTTATACCTGCATATAGTAGCTGAATGTAAATTTTGCTCCCAATACCAGCACCCAGAAAAAGACATAACTGCCCCAAAACCATCGCACAACATTATAAGAACTATAGGCAACAAAATACAAGGCATGGCTGCTTAAAGCATCACTGAGCACTAAAAGGCTGCTTTATTCACCTTAGGTAATCGAATGAGGATTCATACAACCCACGTCCAACAAAGAAGCGTTCCTGAATAAGACCAGACCATGACATAAGCCTTTATCAAGAAACACTATATCAAAACTAACAAGGGCACCTGTTGGATCCATTTTATAAACCGGATGAGGCCACCATTTCCACATTTGTCTGTTAGGCGATAAAAAGCCGGGAGTCTCAAAAGGACGCTAAGAAAGATACGGTAGACCGCATATATCACCAACACGAGAATGTATATTTGAAAATAAGTTGAATCCGAAATTCCAGCATTTGGTTCCTCAAGGACCTTTCTGAAATATTTACATAAAAGTTAGGATTGTCCTCTGTATTTCAACAGTACTATTCTAAGCAAGCATTCTCAATAATGACGAGCATTTAAGCAAACATTCCACGTGATGATTAGCATGCTGTCCAAGAATCAAATATTATGCCCAGCAAACATTAAAAGTCACAAGAGCTCTTACATATAAAGGTAAGTGAGCAGGCCTGAGCACGCACCAAACCACGCAAACCGAAAGCATATCCTTGTCACAGCTGCTTTGTTCGTGGTAGCATATGCTCCATACATAAGCATAATATCTAGGAATGCTGCAACCACAATATAAGCAACCGTATTCATAAATCTAAACACTGTATGCCCAGATAAAGTATAATACGGCTTACACTGAAAAAATTTCATTATGACATAAGTAGGCCCAAGACTGAGAATTTTCTTGATAGATGGTAGATGTAAGTTTTTGGTAAAAGCCACAATTGTCAGCCCCTGGTAAAAATAACCCACGCTGGCTAGTTTAGGACCCTGGCATATTTCTACAAAATGTCCGACTCTCAAAAATACTGCACAAACCTGAAGCATCATGAATAGAAACATCCAAAGGCGATGAAAGCTGTGATAACCATGAAGAAAGGTGCGATGCTCGACAAAGAAGACCTTTCCACCAAATTGACCCTTCCGATATCTTATTGGTGACTCAGAATCCGCCTGCAACAATGCTTGCAAAGATAGAAAAGGTCATTACATGTGAACAATTAAAATGCATGCAGTACTTTAATGATAATTCCTACCATTATCATTAGGTTATTCAAAGAATTGTCGCTAAATCAAATATTTCTTCCTATCACTTCATTGTAGAGCCACTAACTTGGAGTAAAGAGTTGAGTGTGACTTACAGCTGCTGCAGCCTTCTTTTTCCGTTTTGGACGCAAGAAAAATTTCGCATCAGGACGCCATGGCCAATCTAACTGGAAACAAGTTGATGACCTGTACCACGAGGCAAATAAATTGAGTGCAAGTATTATAGCTTGGCTGTGTACCATGCATCAGTAGTGAAGGTGAAGTAGTATGCTTGAGGATCACACTTATTAGGCCTGACCTTTGTATTGGTTGTCATGTTTCATCACTAGGCTGAACAACACCATCCCAGGTTTGAACTTTTCTAAATATTCAAGCCACTCATGTGACATAGAAGGAACTGATCCACACCAAATGCAGTTCTATGCTAGGCTTTCCTATATTATTTCCAACTCGTCCTTAAATTCAAACAAGCCAGTGGCCAACCAGTCAAAACTGAATTGAAATAATCGAAATATGTATACCAGAAGTATTCATTAAAATCGTCATAGTTTCTCCAAACTGCATGAGGTGCTTTTCCGTCGTCATTATTTTCAGCCTCCTGCATCAGAAGGGTGAGTATGTACAAAAGAAAAAAATTGTTTGGAACATTAAGTTAACATAAGCCGAGTGTTGTAATATAATATTATAGAGTCTAATAAGAGCATAGATTTAATCTACAAGGCAGGTAATCCCATGAATCCGGGTAAACTACCTCCTGATCTGATCAGGCATCTAACGACCAAAGCATAGGGGATCCTTTGTCTGCTACATCCTAAACCCATGTTGGGAGCTCAGCCAAAAAATGGTACAGAATGCAGTAAAATCTAGAAAGCAAAGAAATAAGAGCAGGATCAAATCATTGTTTAAAATGGATAGGAATAGATCTGTTACGTTTCCTTAGATGAATCCAATCTCTTATAAATCTATTTGTTTTTCGCTTTACCACGTTCACAGTACCAACTTGATCTGTAAACTCCTCTAGACATTGATTTTCCTCCTTTCTCTCCCTAAAGAAAAAGAAATCTCTCGAGAGGATAATACATTTTGCAACACAACACAACCAGAAACGGTGCGGTGGATTGGACCCATCAAGGCATTTTTCACTAGGTTTTTTGCAATGAACCCACGTCGGCTCCACATTGTTGAAATTGCTCTCAACCACATTCGCCTCATCAAACTCCAGTTCATCAGACTCCGTCGTATTTTCGAACCCCTGAAAGTACTTATATTCATATTCCACCTGTGCAGTCCCCACTCCCTTCGCAACCATCCTCGCCAGATCATGGTATGGGTCACTTTCAGGTTTCTTTTGGACCCACTTATGTCAATGAATTTAAGGCTTCTCCATCCAGAACTCAAAGCTCCTCTTTTTTCACGGTAACCTAGTTTCAACATTTCTACTTTTCTCAATACCCACTTCACGCAACCACCAGTTCCTGCTCCTGGACCATCATTTTCTTATCAAGCATCCCTTCCTAGTCAAGTACCACTTCATGCTACCAATCGGTGCCAACTTCGCATTCCTGCACTTGGAAGCCCCTTTTCGAATAACGGAATAGAGCTAATCTTACAAGCTATAGCTAGGTTTACGGATATGCAGATGTCTAGAAGAAGAAAACGGACTGTACAGGAGAAACATAAGCAATTTTAAGAGAGAAAATAGTGTGACCTCACTTTATACTTTGATCCCGTGGCCAAGAAGAAGACAAAAGTTTCCTGATTTCATTTTTTTAGTTTTCTTTTATT
>JAANSK020208869.1:0-14416 GCA_011763485.2 Isoetes engelmannii
CTAGAGGAATTCCTAAAAGAATGATAGCATGATTGTTGGGGGGGGGGGGGGGTAAATGGTGATTCCCCTGGTTTGAAGCTCTGGATTTGGTTTTTGTCAAAGAATACTACATTTTGCAGGATTTAGATGGACCCCCGAGATTCTGCCAAATTGCTCTATGCAATCAAGAAAGGTATCCAGATTTTCCTAAGTGCTTTTGAGTAAGACAATTGTCGTCTGCATACTGTAGGATAGTCAGTTATTGATCTGAGCTTGGCATGATCAGGCCTTGAAGTTTGCCTTGAACCGGAAGTAACATCACTATCCTGGTAAGTATTTCTGCAACACAAAGGACAAGGTAAAGGGCCAGTGGGCACCCATGTCTGACCCCTCTCTTGATGGGGAAAAAGGGGTGGGAGATCCGTTTATAACTATGTTGGATGATGCTAAAGTATTCAAACCCATTATTTTCTTTATAAGAGTTGGGTGGATTCCCAAATGTTTAGGGATGCTTCAAGAAATGACCACTTAATAGTGTCATATGCTCTTCTGAAATCTAATTTCAGGAGAAGACAGCTTTGGTTTGACACCCTATTCCAATGGAGGCCTTCATTTGCTGCTATATAATTATCCAGGATGTATCTCCCTGAAAGGAAGGCTGATTGGCGGGTGTTGATATTGCAGGTGGTGAAGGATTCTAAGGGCTAACACTCTGGAAAAATAAGTAGTGTTAGTTAGGGAAATAGGGCGCCAGTCTCCTAAGGCTTTCGGGTGGTGGATCTTAGGGATGAGAGTGATCATACTTGAATTGAATGCATGATAGAAATAGCTGGATGTCCAGGCTCATGTTATGAAAGTCATGAAATCCTCCTTCATAACATCCCAGAAGGTTAAAAAGAACTCAGGGGGAAAGCCATCCGGCCATGGGCTCTTTCCTTTATCCCTTTTCTTAAGAATAAACAGAACCTCATGCTCATCTGGGCTGTCATCCCAATCGTCTTCCATGGCCTCAGATTGGGGGATATGTTGGAAGAACTGTCTCATTTCCTCTTCTGTAGATTGAATTACTTGGGGGTTGCTGAACAAAGAGGAGTAACGAGATAAAAATCCATTTCTCATTTCTTCCTACTCTTCTATAGTAGTGCCATTTTCAGTTTGGACAGAAGTGATAGAATTATTAATTAATCTGAGTTTGGCCATGCGGAAAAAATAGTTAGAACTACCATTATCCATGTGGTTGTATTGTTTGATCTTTGCTCTAAGAGCCATACCTCTAGCTTCTCTTTCTTCTATCACTTTTATTTGATTCTCCAATACTATCTCCCTTTTGTGGAGTTCTTCCTCTCTAGGATTATTATTTAAACTCTGCCTGATTTCCTTGAGTTGAGTAAGGAGCTCCTTCTTTTCTTCAGTGAGTTGTCTTTGCCTATTTTTTCCCCAAACTTTGATCCAATTTTTACACTTTTTTAGCTTATTACTGTAATGTTTCATAGATTGGTGTTGGCCTATAGGGGGAAGGGACAAGTAGAAGCATGGCAATTAAGTCTAAATGGAGTGTTTTTGTTTTTTGTCGGTTTAATAGTATCCCTAGTCTCTAGGATCTGTGAAGAGTGGTCTGACAGGATGTTGGATTCATCACTGGTTACTATGCTAGAGTCTAAGCAGTTGACTTCTGGATTGCACACATAGAATCTATCAAGGGTGCATTAAGTTCTACAGTTGCCCTCTATTTTATTACTCCAGGAGTATTTAGAATTAGACGAAGGGATATAGCACAAGTTGTGTGGAAGGATCAGATTATTCCATTCTCGTCTTTTTGCTTTGGCCATGTTAATTTTATTCCCTAACTTGAGATCCCATTAAGGGGTATTATTGAAATACCCAGCAATTATCCAATTTTTAACATCATATTGTTGATGTTTCCAGGAGGAAATCTCGGTCCAGATTGGGGCACGGTCATATGGCTCAGTGGGAACCAGCGTTTTGTCTTGCATGTTCATTATAATGGCATGCCATCTTCCTGTGTCACTGCAGTAGGAACTGACTATAGTAAGAATAGGGGGGAGGCTATTACTGCCAATTATAGCACTATCTTAAATGCTACAATTTCCTACTCTAAAATTCATCCACCATGGCGCAAGAAAAAAGGAAAAAACAGGGTCACATCATGTTCGTAATAGCCTCTCCCCTATTATTACGTCGGCCTGGCTCGCCCTAACGGGCTCGCCAGAACCTTACAGGGCATAATGGCCTCCCCCGGGCCATTATACCTTCCTTAAGGGAATTCCAGATCATGGCTAATTCACCTTTCCTGCTATCTGCTGGTATTACAGAGAAGCCTGATCCTTTTTGGATCCATCCAGCCAGGTTATTAGCTTCGAAAGGAGGGAGGTGATGTTTCTGAAGGAGAAACAGATCAGCTTTGTATGTTCGGGCAAGAGATATGAAGCGCCTGCGTTTAAGCGGGCCGTTAATGCCTCTTAAGTTCCAAATAATTATTTTCATCACTTGGGAAGGAAAGAGGGGAAACCTAGGATCTTAAGCTC
Organism: Isoetes engelmannii; assembly: GCA_011763485.2. Taxonomy (NCBI): domain Eukaryota; kingdom Viridiplantae; phylum Streptophyta; class Lycopodiopsida; order Isoetales; family Isoetaceae; genus Isoetes; species Isoetes engelmannii. Next base: position 2,526 of record JAANSK020208869.1, read on the forward strand.
TGTTCTTCCTAGTATTTGAAGCTGGACCATCTAAAAGGGGATCTTTGATGTAGGTCTTTTTAAGATATTTCCTTCCCATATCCTTAACCCTCCTTGTGTAATCTCTGAGGTATTGATTTAGCAAGGTCTCAGTTCTAGGTGTTTCCTCTACCTCACTCTCACTATCATCTACTTGGGAAGCCCAGAACTTGGAATTTTGGGGTGTAAAGGCAGAGGGTTTTTCAAACTGTGTGGAAGCAACAGGAGACTGAGACAATACATCAGATAAGGTTGTGTTACATACCTGGTTTTTTGATGCCTTACATAGAGGATTTCATCACATAACAGTGGTGGAAGTTGATTGAAGTAGAGATAGAAGGAAAATTGGAATCTAAAATTATTTCCATACAAAAGCCATTATTACAAGGCCAAATTGGTGAGTGAAGATACTATACAGGCATGGCGGACGTCTACATTAAACCATGAAGGTGTCTGTAGAGGTGATCAGACTTGCTTAGCTTTTATATAAAAGGCTTATACACAGGTGTAGTTGCAGAAACAGCATTGGCTTTGTTTTCATGACAGCTGCAATTGAGTGGAATATGGATGGGCAGTTTGCACTTGTTGTAAAGCTATGTGACATTATATCTTTATGACAAACCTTTATGGAAGGCAGTTTGGTTGCTTGCATGTGCATATTTATCATTTATCCTTTGGCTGAGCAAGTTTGCTTCATTGCTTTCACACATCTTTGGTTTATAGCATTTATCTATATCATTGTTTGGTAAATTATGTCATAAGAAACTTAGAATTTCTTGCAAATGTGCTCAAAGCTAACATTACAAAACAGTCTATCAAATGCGAAAAAATGCAGAGACTATTTAATACTGTTGCAGCCCTCCATCCATATGAAATTGCTACAATTTGTTGAACGTATATTGATGTAATGCATTCTTGCAATCAAAATCAACGATTTTGTCCTAGTTTTTTCCATCAAGAATTGCTGGAGAAGGCCAAAACCAGTGTTTTTTAATTCCTATTTGTAGGATTTAATGCCTTCTATAGAACAAATAGATGGCTTCAATATCTTAAGGGGATTCACCACTAGCAATGACCACCATAAACTGTTTCCACGAATCAATATTACCACCACAAAGACAGTTTTCACGAATGAATATTCGTTACTTTGAACTCACTACTTTGAACCTACAATTGTATTGTCAAACTTTGAATGTTAATAGCAGGTCCAATCCCACAGGTTTGGAACCGCCGCCGCAAAAAAATTCTTGTATGTATAACCTATCATGTTATTATGGAATGGACCACCTATTGTTGTACTTGTCGTCTTTTTCTTCCCTAACATTTTGTTGCCTATTCATGCTACATCTACATTGAGTCTCTTCTAGTTTTAGACTAGCATTTACTCGCATTGCTTAAGTTTTCACTTAGTTGCAAAGAAGTAGATGTTGAAGCAAATTTTGAGATGTCGACTATACATTTTCAAGAATCTACTATTCTAATCAATACATTCAACATTGCAAGATATACTCCATGCCCCACATTTTAAAAATGCATTATTTTTCTTATAGTTCATCTCTTTGTGATATTCTTTCATTTTGTCCCAATACATCTTGTGTCTTTTAGTGTTTCTTGGAATTAGTACCCCCATGTTCTAGATTTTAGATATGATGGTACAAAGCGGATAATTAGTCTTCCTTTCTTACTAATGTTTATGTTGCCATGGGGAAATCGAGATAACAAACATTTACCTTTCCCATCACATTCTCTTCTCCAACATCCCATGAAGAACAACTCATATTCAATTCAAAATCATTTGTTCTTTACTAAAATCTAATTAGTAAAACGTACACAAAGAATATAGAAACTATCTTTCTCCATAGGGCATGATACTATTGTATCTTAGAAATAATTTTCTTATCATCAAACTTTCCATATTGATTTTGTTATCATTTTCATGTGCATAGACATATTAATTCATGGTATCAAATTGGAGATAAATCTCACAGGAGCCAAGAAAGTTTCAACACTCAATCTAGTTTGCTTTTGAGGAATCTATGTATTTGACTACTCCACCTATGTTCAATCATGCCTTGGAACATGAACTCTTTAATTGCCAAATAATTTGTAAATAAATTAAACCAAGAGATCTTTTGGTGGATGGTAAAAGTCAAAGTTTTTTTAATTAACTATGCACATCATTTAAGGGCCTTGTGAATATAAGTGATGTATTTATTATGAAACTATACTTGGACAAAGGAAATGTGCAATTTGGTGTACGGGGACCCATTTGATACACATACAAATGCTTTAAAAAAAAAAACATAAGGTCATCATTATTTGCAAGGATACGAGAAGGTAATAAATCTATCTTTTCTAAGTAACAACATAAGCTTATCTGCCAAAAAAGAAAAGAAAAAAAGAAAAAAGAAAAAAAAAAAAAAAAGTTTTGAACGAAAGGGAGAGCATCAAGCCTTGCATGAAAGAATCGTAGCTACAATTTCTTTCTTTCAAGGTCATGTCACAGAACTACATTGCAAATGGGATCGGAAAAGAAAGGGAATTTACCACTTTCTTAGTGAATAGAAGCACTCATACACAATGTATACAATAAGATCCTTCAAATATGTTTTGGTGCATGAAGTGCACTAAAGTGGCAACTCACATGAAAAGTGCATATGACAAGGGAAGAGTTGGATCCATTTATGAAAGGAAAACAAAGCATTTCAAAAGTGAATAGAAAACATGTAGCATTGATGTGGAAAGGATAAAGAATAAGCAACATGCAATGGAAAACAGGGTATAACTTGTTTAGATGCTTATTTTTATGATAGCCTATAGAAACAGAAAAGACACCACGTATGTCAATTCTAATAGGTAGATACCCTCATATGAAAATACAAAAGATGCATAGGCATCTTAGGAAAAGAATAAATATGGAGGTTGGAGTTTTATTGTCTTGTTGTGGATTCATGATAATAATGTCTAATAATATTGCTTGTAGGATATAAACTCATCATACTTTCGTTGGTGGCCCCCTAGATCCTCAAGGTCACCTTGATGCCTTAAAGTAATGGATTTGAAAGGATGGGGCAGCCAAATCTTCAAGATATTCTCAAAGTCCAACAATTGACAACAAGAATGACGTCCACATTTAGTTCAAATATCAATGTATATAAACGCCGACACATTTGGCATCCCCGATGTCCAAGACCCCCACGCACGTCTCCAACCTTTTGACAGATAGATCTTCATTCTCTAGGATCATTTGTCCCCATTCGAAATACTAGTCCTCTCTAGAATGGGTCCCTCACTCGAGACCAATCTCATGTTGGTGACTTTTAAGGCATCTTCTGCCCACAACACATACAATATATGAGTATTCTTCTGGACTGCTTCCTCTAATTCTCAAGCAAGTATAATCAATTTCCCCTCTCCAACAAACATCACACAAGGAAGCAACCCGTACAGATTGCTTGCAGCCAGACATAACAGGCAAGATGGTGACAGTGACTGTAAGGAGGGGGGGTAGATAATATGTTCCTTTGACTAGTCTTTAAGTAAGAATTTAGGCCAAATCCAATTTAGTTGGTATGGTCGGTATGATACAGTTATGTAGAGTTTAATTGGTGTAAATAAACTCATTTAGATAAAATGGAAGGATCCATTGACAGTGTTGGTCGGTTATGTAGAGTTTAATTGGTGTAAATAAACTCACTTTAGATAAATGGAAGGATCCATTGACAGTGTTGGTCGTTAATTGTCATAGAGGATGAAAAAATGATGGAAGTGGAGGGGGGTAAATGCGGTTAAGATTAGGCCGAGATTCTCGGCACAAGACGATATGGGCATTTATATTGAAACAAGTAGGGAGCCACTAGATTAGGGCAAGATTCCTGCAATGGAATAACAAGAGCTATTAAGTTAGGAAAGCATGGTTAAAAGGTAAGGGGAGGCAATGTAAGATTGACTTGGTCAAGGAGATAACATCTAGTTGTATACGTTGTATACAATGCAATTATGATGAGTAAAAGACTCTCCCAAAGAGCACATCTACATGTGGATGAACATTTGAAGTAGAGAGCGACTGGGGCGAGATTCTCGCCATGGGACAATAACTGCCGGTAGGATAGGAAAATCAGGTTGGGCTGGAAGAGAGAGGTAAAGAAGCAGTTAGTTAGGCAGGGAAGAAGATGCTGATAATGAGATGACGAGAGGGGAAGGGTTTGTTGAATATAGAAGCTAGAGTGCAATGGAAGGTAGAGAAGATGGGGGACCATGGAGGCAAAGGGTTACATTCTATATTGGATGGTGTAATGTGGAGGGCGAGGACTTTTCGTGGAGTTTGCGGATTTGTGGATTTTGCTGATTTTTTTGGATTTAAGGCCGGCTCAAACACGACGGCGTGGATTATTTACGGCGGTCGGGTGTAATGGGGGGCGGGCAAGGAGCAAGGGGCATGGACGGGGGAGCATAAATGAACAATAATGGGAAGGGAGGGGGGGTTGGGGGTAGGAGATTCGGGGGGTGTGCTCATCATTTGGAAGATGCTTTGGGAGCACGTTCATAATGCAAAGGGTCTACAAGGATTATATGACGACATGGTGGCTCCGCCTAAGTGTAGTGTAGCGCTTGTCAGCATGTGTGTATTGCATGGGCCATGGGGGCGTATATCATGCTTTGGCTCTTTGACAGTTACCGTGGGAGTATTTTTGAGCGTAAGGCATGACAGGGACCACTAGGATAACGAAAGACCCCATCATATCCACGATGCCTTCTTCCAATATATTACTTTACAATATTTCCCATTCCATGCTATATGTCACCCCCTTGCTTTTTTATGCTCCCTTGGTTCATTCATTACATCATGCTTTGCTTCTTGCTTTGCTCCTAATCATCACTTTCTGGTCTCCAAATAAAAGAAAAAAAAAACAAACAAACAAACAAAATCATCAGAATCTGCCCAAAAAAAAACTCAATTTTTTTTTTTTTGATGGAAAAAAAATAAAAAATAAAAAACTAAATTACATTAATTTTCCCTTAAATTAACCTTTTAGATACAAACAAAATGCATCCCCCTGCAAATCCCTGCCTCTGCCTCTGCATCCCAACATGCAAAGTAAGCCCCTCTCAAAGGAATCCTAACCCCCAAAATCCTTGCGACTTTAAGATCCATAATTTTGTCCTTACTTGCATGGTTATGCACGCTATACTTCCTTTATACTGTGGATCCTTTTCAAGCCAATGATCTGAGCGCAATTTTAGTAAACTGTGCTTCAATCCTCCCTTTTTACAGGATTTTTTTTTGCTAAAAAAATCGCAGAATCTGACACAGTGCAAATGCATGGTCATGGTGCCTATTGCATTGCATCCCCCATGCATGCAAACAAGAATCAAAACAAGATTTAATGCACAAAATTACGTGATAATAAGAAGGTGACAGGGCCAATTTAATGCAGCAAAGCACTGGCAGAACGGTGTACAAAAGTGACACTGATTCAAGTGGGCGAAAAAATAAAAGAACAGAGAGGAAACGAACAGACCAGCATACTATTCAATGGTTTTTTGGGTGCAAAATGTGAGGGCTGAAAAGGATGGGCAGAACAAAGAGATGGATGGGATGATCCAAAAACAAAAAAATTAAAAAATTGCAGCATATAAATCAAAAAATTGGATCATATAAATCAGAAAAATTGCAGCATATAAATCATAATAGAAGGAGTAATAGAAAGGAATGGATGGGGGTCCAGGCCATCAATCCAGGAGTCTGCTGCAGAGAGGCATTTAAACGTATTTCTAAATATTTCTAAATATTTCAACTCTGAGCGCTGTGCAATTTTTTAGGATTTTTTAATCCATTTTTCCTCTTTGTTGAAGCAACACAGCCTTCTAATCCACGCCGCTGTTGCAATCTCCTTTCTGTTCTTCGTATTTCTTCATATATTCTTCATATATTTCCTTCATTTCTGGCAGTTGGAGCCCACTGCAGCCCTCCGCTTTACTCTTCCTTCCATATCTCGAGTTTTATTTTTTTTTCTTGGGTTCTTTTGGGCTTCTGTTTCCGCCATAGCCAGCCGGTTTGCTCCAGATTTCTGAGCTTTTTTTTCTCGGTGTCAGGATGAGCTCTCAAGCGTTAGGTTTGCTCTGCAAAGCGATTCTGCATTTCGAAATGCTTTGAAGCTAAGCCTGTGTGTGTTGATCTTGAGTTGGGATCCATTATTCGGTTTTTCCTGCACTGGGTTTAGATTAGATCCGTAGAAAATACATCAGTTTTTCTGATAAAAGACATTTTGGGTTGTGTTCGTGCTTCACTGTAATCTCCAGATGGGCTAGAGTAACGGATCAATCAGGTAATTTGTTTGTGCAGATTATTTATTTTGTTTCTCCATGCATTACATTGATCATCGTAGGTTCTAAGTTTTTGATACTTGCGAAGAAATGGGTATGGATTTATCTGATAAATGAAGCTAATAAACGAAGTTTTTTTCCTGGCAGAAATCGAGTTTCGGTAATTAATTCCGAAGCGCAGCAGCAAACAGGCATGGATGTGAATGTTCCGAAAAATGGACAGATATTGGGGCAACAAGGAGAATCAAAATTGAGGCAGAATTACAGGCGAAGGAACCCGCACAGAAGCTAAATCCGTTGGAAAAAAAGGGCCGCAGCAGCACAAAGCAATCAATCCGCATGAGCAGGCGAGTTGGACGAACGAAATTAGAAGCATACTGCAGCGGCGAGCGCAGATGTTGCTAAGAGAAGGATTGGGCAGAAGCATTCTGCTGGGATGCAATCGCGGCTACTGCTGCACACGATCAGCAACAGGTTCCTCAGGCATCTGCCGTCGCTGCCTTCAGATCTCCATGAAATGCTCGGCTCCGACGACGTTCTGGGCTCCAATGCGCAGCCGAGGAATGCTCCAATCCGCCAGCTTCTGATCGAATGCGCCCACGCCATCGCCGGAAAGGATTTCGAGCTCGCCCTCCAGTACCTCGAAATGCTTGAAAAAAAAGTCCAAATCCATGGCGATGCCACTGAACGCGTCGGGTTTTTTTTCGCCAAATCCCTCGCCACCAAGCTCGCTTCCTTCATCGGCGCTTCCAAATGGATGAATCGGCCTATTCCTGTTCTGGGTTTTGATTTTGACGATGCTTCAAAAATGCCCGCCGCTGCAGCACATTTGGCCTTGAATCAGGTGACGCCGTTTACTCGGTTTGCCCATCTCACTGCAAATCAAGCAATTCTAGAAGCGGTCGAACATGAATCCATGCTGCATATCATCGATTTCGGGATCATGCAGGGGGTTCAATGGCCGCCTTTGATGCAAGCTCTTGCCGAGAGAGAATCCGGCCCTCCGAAGCTGCGGATTACCGGCACCGGGCCTTCTGTTGAGCTCCTAGAACAGACCGGAATCAGGCTGGCCGAGTTCGCCAAAGGATTAAATCTGCCCTTTGAATTCTGCGCAGTGCCGGAATCTCTCGAGCGAGTTACCCTCGATCGGCTGAATTTAAGATCCGGCGAAGCTTTGGCGATTAATTGCATGATGCAGCTCCACAGGTTGCTGCAGGAAGGCAATCAAAAATTAATTTCCATCCTCGATTTGATCCGCCAAATGGGTCCCAAAGTGGTGGCAATTGCAGAAAAGGAGGCGAATTTCCACGAGCTTCCCTTCCTGGACCGATTCATCGAAGCTCTGGATCATTACTCTGCCATGTTTGAATCCCTCGAAGCCACTCTTCCGGCCAGAAGCTCCGAGCGGAGCTGCATTGAACAGGTGCTGCTGGGCGCGGAAATTGTTAACATAATTTCTGCGGATCAAATGGGTCGCGCTCACAGGCATCAGCGATTCAGAAAATGGAAGGAATTGCTTGAATCGTGCGGTTTTGTTGCAGTTCCGCTCAGCAGCTTCGCATCTGCGCAGGCCAGGCTTTTGCTCCGGCTTCATTATCCTTCCGAAGGTTACAGTCTGCTGGAAGGGGACGATTTTTGCCTATTCCTTGGCTGGCAAAACACTCCCCTTTTCGCCGTTTCTTCCTGGCATTCCAATTGATCCTTCTGATCTCAGAAAGTTTTTTCGCCATTTCCAATTGATCCTTCTGTTATCAGAAAGTTTCTTCGCCATTTTTGGACAATTTACCTCTGATTTATTCTGCTTTTGGTTTCAATTCGATCCGACTTCCGTTCTGGGAAAGTTTCAGAAAGTTTCTTCGCCATTTTTGAACAATTTACCTTCACCCGCCTCTGATTTATTCTGCTTTTGGTTTCGATTCGATCCGGCTTCCGTTCTGGGACAGTTTCTGGTTGGTTTTTGGTCTGAATTCTTCAACCCTGAGCATTTCGTTTCGTCCTTTTTGTAACCAAAAAAAAATGTCAGCATTACGACAATTTGGCCTGTCATTGTTGGGCCTGTGTGTTGTAAATGATGAGAAAAAGCTGAAGATCCCAAACTGGGCTTTTAAAGGGCAGATTGGAGCTGGTTTTTTTAGCCCTTTGTCTGACAAAACAGAAGGAAAAAAAAGGGGAGCATAATTTGGTTTATCAGAATGTGGAATGATTTCGAAGAAACACAAGTAGCTATTTGGGGCCGTCCAATCTCCCAGATCTAAAGAACACCAAGTACTCCTGCTCAAATCTGGGCTAAGGCTTTATTTTATTGTGTATCAAGGTCCCCTTCATCCAATTCTGTTTCTGCCCATTTATGGCATCCACCATTTTGCCCTAATTTTTGTAAGGCTAATGACATCATCCTTTCTTCTGGACTTGGCTTGCTTGGTTTTTTTCAGCCATTGCACATACTAACTTGGTCTGCTTGGTTTTTTTCAGCCATTGCATATACTAATACTATAGCGCCCTCGTTCTTCAAAAAAAATAAAAAAATAAAAAAAAAAACAACAACAACAACTAGTATAGCACCTCAGTTGTCTAGTCGGTTGTTTGATATATTCAGATCCATTTTTTGTCCCTTGCCATCCTTTTGGCCTTTGCTGCACGTAAACCCCCCAAAAAGCTGCCCTCCATTTTTCCTTTATTTTGTCTTGTGTAACGTCACCCTTTCTCATCCTTCACTCACTCTTAGATCCTTCTGCTTAAACAACCTCCCTCAATGGATTCTCAGTTTCAAGTTGCTCCTCATTTTCACTCATTTACCATTGCACGTCGTCCTTTAACTTCCTTTGGGATGTCATCCCTACTCTACACCCTAGCCTATGATCTTGTATTTTGCTGTCGTACCTCTCCCTATACAACTTCTGCTATAATGTCACGTATCGTGCATAGAGCATAACATCTAACACTGGTTCTCTCTCTGAAGTACTCTACTTGTTTTGAAAAATGTGCAAGTATTCCATTGGTCTATTTCCAGTACTGATATGCTCAAATCTTGCTTCTCGTAAGAGCATCACGAATAACTCTTTTGGTGCACCATACATGTACAAATTAATGTTCTGTTAATCATGAGATTCCACAACTGAGGCCTCTTGCTCCGCTAATAATGTCTAATAAATGTGTTGATCTATGTCATGGTCTAAAAACATACACAATTTTCTTGTTCTATTATGGAGCATCTACAAATGTAGTACTAGGTTATTAACTTTAATTATCTATACATGTGCTACTTCTATAGCATCATCTTCAATTATGGAATCAGTCCATATCAAGTAGTAATGCTCAAGCATTTTTCTACTATTGTAAGATCTACCTCTCTAAGTACTTCACCAGTTTCCTTACTGAAGAAGCTAGCAGAAGTATTTCATTGACTCTTCCTCAAGTACTACGAAAATGTTGAGGTAAATAATGCAAAGGACAAGTTTCTACGGTCAAAAGAAAGTAAGACTGTCATATATGTTTACGGCCGCTTTTACGATAGCCACAATGGATTTTTGACATCTTTTGTTCAAGTTATATTCTCACTGCTATATTTAAGACATCAACAAAGCAGTTGTTGATCAGCATGTTCAACTCCATTGTGAGTGTGTTTTGGGGCTATAACAATGGAGGATTGCAAGCAGTTATGATTAGTGGAGTAGTGTAGTCTTATTTTAGTCCGGGGAAGGTCCCCACAGAAGAAATTAAGACAACACTGTTGTACGGATGCATGTTAAAACATGTCATAAATGGAGCAGTGAACAACCAAAAAAAATTACGCATCCTATATGGAAAGAAGGTATAGGATGAAAAACGAGACTACACTGTGGTGGTACATGCTTGTCAGAGTATCTACACGTACGAGATTATTACGTATAGCAATTTCTTGCTCTAGTGTACGAGCCTTATTATCCTTTTAACATTGCATGAGTTCTGATCTATGTTATTTCTTCTCGTTGCTTTTATTTTGAGTAGCCATGTCATTATCTCAATCTGTCATATTTGAATTAGTTTGTATGTTGTTAAAGCATTTAGATATAGTATGCTGCTTTGTAGTGTTAAAAGTAACTAAAGTTTATGTGAAGCATAAGGTCATTTGCGTATCCCTTATAGATAGAAAGTGAGCATGATTGAATAAACGATATATGATTGAGCATGCATCGATTTATATTGCAGTACAATAGCCAAAGGCCATAACCACTGCTTTCATATTAAAAAGGACATTGTATGCTTAAACAGTAGATTAAGTTTCACCTATAGCTGAATTGAAAAGAGTTCAAGTGTATATGTATACTCCCACATCTTTTGTGTTGAAGAACTTTTTGTTCATAGTACACTTCCTCTTCCTCTTCCTCTTCCAATACTTGTAACATAGGCTAAATATGTTAAATCTAATAGATAGATAGATAGATAGATAGATAGATAGATAGATAGATAGATAGATAGATAGATAGATAGTTCTTAGACCATACCACATGGCAGCAACCCATAAGGACATATGACAGTCCCCTATGTGTCCCAAAAAAGATTTGAACACAAGGCCTCCTAATTTCTAAGAAGTAGATCCTACATAAGCTACATGCAACATCTGTTTTGCTCTTCATATCCCTAACCTAAATATATTCAATATTGAAAGATGAAGTTTTTGGATTGCCCCCATTAAGGGGCAATTTGTTAGGTAGAGGGTGGTTTTTAGGCATCCGGAGGCATATGCTAGCATATCTATTGATAACGGCTATAATTTCTAGTTCTTTTCCGACGGTGGAAAAGTTTTGGATTTTCGACGGATATTTAGTGATCTAACGGCTATAATTTCTAGTTTTTTTTCCGGCGGTGGAAAAGTTTTTGGAAATTTTTTTAAGATGAAATAACTAAAGATTTTTTGTTTTTGACATCGAAAAACTTTTACACCTACCGGATTTTTGTCGGATACTCATTTTACAATAATATTTTAAAAGGCAAGCTCCCAATGGTTTGGCTTTAGGCTAAAAGTGTTATTTTAGGTGTTGGATTTTTTAGGCTTAAAGCTTTATTTTAGGCACTTATATCCTTCCAATATCTGGTCCTAGTAATATCCTCTAGCTAATAATATCCGTCTAATATTGTGTTCTAGTAATATCCTCCAGTTTAGGATTTAGATGTACAGAGCATTAGATAATGAAAAAGCTTTTGATGTCGCTCATGCTGGAACATGTCTGTTTTCCTTGAAAGTACTGATTCTTTATGCATTTGTTGTTTTTTCCACATGCAAGTTCTTATTTTGTGTGCTTGTACTTATTTTTTCCATGTCTATTGTAATGCTACAGCCAATGGTGTTGAAGTTATGATAATGGTTATGCTTCTTAAGGTGATTGGGATAGTAGTTTTTTCTTGCAGGCTATTAGTGTATATTTCTGAGGTAGGTAATTTGTGTTTTTGAGAATCAAATTAGGAATCTCCATCTCATGGGTATAAGCACGCTATTGGGGGACAGAAAGTCATGTCGCGACATGGGGGTGCTTTGTGGGTGCTTAGGGTGTTTTTTAAAAATTTGG
>JAANSK020208980.1:0-14415 GCA_011763485.2 Isoetes engelmannii
GGAATCCGTTATGACCCAAGCCCAGATGGGGAATTGGGTAAAGGGGGATTTGGGACTGTAAGAAAAGCCACTCTGTTTGGCCTGCCTGTAGCAGTGAAAATAACATCTCAGGAGCGAGAAAAACAAGAGCTGGAAATCATGGCCAAATTGCACCACCCACAAGTGGTCCAGTTCATAGGCCATTACAGTAGTAATGGAAAGAATTTCTTGATCATGGAGCTCATGCAAAAGGATTTATATAAGCTAATTAAAGAACGCCAAGAAAAGCCCTTCACAGCACAAGAATCCGTGGAACTAATGCTACAAATTGCAAAAGGTATGCAGTATCTGCACCGAAACAAGATAATTTACAGAGATATGAAGCCTAGAAACATCCTGGTGAATGTAAAATCAAATACTACAGATGGGTCTTCCCATTTTCAAGTCAAGATAGCTGATTTTGGGCATTCAAGGGCAGATTTTGATAGCAGAAATTCACTGACCGTTCTTGGAACAATCAGATACATGGCACCAGAAATGATCGGGTTAGGGCATTATTCTCTTTCTTGTGATGCATACAGCTTTGGAATCACTTGCTTTGAAATCCTAACTGGAAGAACACCGGGATTGGAAAGAATTTGGCCTCCTGGAATTCGTCCAAGTCTTCAATCTCTGATTAACGAATGCCTTGACGAGAATCCATATGAAAGGCCAAATTTTGAAGCAATTTGTGTGAGGCTATGGGGGATTAAGGAGGACATTTTAACAGGTAACTATTTTGTTTCAGGCGAGTCCACCAAGCTTTATTCTGATAAAGCTCCTGAGCTTTCAAGCTTTTCCGAAACAAAAGGTGCGAGTTCTTCAAATTCCAGAGGAATTGGAATTAGGGATCTGAGAATTGAAGGTCCTGGCTTAGTGGGTAACAAAATTACTGCAAGATGGAGCTTTACAACACCTTATCATCAATGTGCTCTTCAATGGTTCAAGGAAAAGTCAGGTGAAACCAAATCTCTTGTTTATGAGAAGCCCATCGTTGTGGATAAACAAGAAGAAGCATCCTATGTTCTTAATGCCAATGATCTGGATGCAAAAATTTCTGTTTATTGCTTGCCCATTAGTGAAGATTGCTCTGCAGGAAGTCGGGAATCTGCAACTCTAGAAAATTTGGTCTCCTGTGATGAAGAGCTTCAAAGAAAGAGAAATCAGATTATAAGCTCTGGAAAGTTCAAATTTGTGTTAAATCCATCCAACTCTTCCCATTGCAAGGAGCTTCTATTGAATTCAAGCAAATACAAGCTGACTTTTAGCATCTATAACAGCTTTGTTGAGGCTTATTCACCAGACATGGAGATCAGCTTAGCCAAATCAGATCCAAACTCTCTGCGATTGAGAAGTGCGAAAGGAACTGCTTATGTGCTTGAGTTTCAGGACGCTGCATCATGTAATTTGGCTGCCCTTGCTCTCAAAGACTTTAAACAAAAAGCATCATTTTCTTCCAGATCCACTTCCACCAGCTCTACCTTTTTTGCTTCCCCTTGAAGTGCTTTTGTTTCTGCAAATATGTGATTCCGTTGATTCTATGTACACATTACACAAGGTAAAGAAAAAAAGACTTGTACCATTTGATTTGTAAATTGCATCTTCTTTCTTTTATCCATATCCGCATCATCACAACCATGTGAACCCCTTGTTTAAAGCAATCATGTGCTTTGAATCACGTTATAACATATAGGCAGCGATGAGGACATTGCATCTCGATAAAATGTTAGATATTTGCCCTAAAATATACCTTCATGTATCAAAAGAAAATGAACTCCACTGTTATAGAAATCAGTCTAAAAGTTTTGGCTCATAATATTGCATCTCTATAAAAACCTTGTGCCTCTTCAAATTAAGCTGCACGAATACAAATAGCAGTGAAAGTTAAACATCTTCCACAGCATCAATGCATGGCAAGATATCAGTTCCCCCAAATAATTAAGTTGGATAGAAAATCAACAATTCTTTCCAGTCTGATACTTTTGTAAGAGTGTTGCCAAATCAAAGCCCATTGTATGATGTAAATAATACTATAAGTAAAGGTATAAAAAGCAAAATCTGTTTAGCACAAGGTGAGACATATATAGAACAGCACTAACGATCTGAAAGCAACACCATGTTCAGGACAAAGATTAGATTATAATATCTGTAAGCAGTATACATTATCCTTTATACAAAATAACAGGGCAGTGTTTTACTTAAAAAACCTGGGAGCAAAGAATCAAAACCTAAACTCCCGTTCTTTTCGTCCTTCCTGTTGGTTGACAACATCTTTGCTGGTCTTCAAAAAACTAGTGTCGTGGTTTTGGACTCCTGGAAACCTGTGTCTGTTGCAAATGCTGGGTTCTCGATTTGGAAATGCTGCAGAAGCATCAGCATTTTAGAGAAAGCTGAATGTTTATTGTAATTAGACGTGAAAGAGGACATTATAACAATACCAGAAAGTTTCCAATCGTCCTTGTATCTTCTCACGGTTGGATGGCTCTTCGCTTGATCAAGCATTTCTGGCTTCACCTCTAGGGGGTTCCTCTCTCTATGCTCCATCATTCTGTACTTTTGAGGCTCTGCCGCAGTATATGGCTGTACCTTATCAATTATTCGCTTCCTAAGCAAAAATGCAGTATATAATGTCAAATTATGAGCTTGGATCCTTGTGCTTAGACTTTAATGAACATAATAAAAATTTACTTGTTGGAGGCTTCCTTCCTTAGGCTGTAAGACTTCTCGGTCTGAGTGAGAGGCACTTCATATTTTGTGTTGGAAATGTGATCTGGGCTAATATTCTCTTTGTTTTCAACAGCCTTTGATGTCTTCGGAGTATTTAAAAGAAAAGTCTCAGACAACGGACCACCTAGAACAGCTTTCTCACATTGTTCTTCAGATGCCATGGGTCCTGAATCTAAAGCACATTACAACTTTAAGAATGCAAACAACAGTGCACAAAATGAAAAGCATAGCACAGCATTGCACCTGAAGTTGGAGGATCAGAAACCCTAAAAGTTTGCATGCGTAGTGCATCAAGTTCCGCTCTGCACTGTTCCAACTGCCGAGTAAGCTCCTCAACCCTTAGTCTGCAATCGGCATGCAAATCGTGCCTTTCGCCAGACTAAAAGAAACAGGACAACGGAGATTTGTGCCTTGGTTTGCATTGCGAATGTAGAAAGATGAGGATATGAGAACCGTACCTCTGAGCCATTGTAGAATCTGCCATACTGCTGATTACTAGTCTCCCATGGAAACGACATAGACAGATAGTCCAGGAACTCTTAGACGAACTTGGGCGTGCCGGAGTAGAATAAAATGATACCAAGGCAGAATGTTATTCTTGTGCAGAAAAGCGGGGGAAGATTTTGAATTAACCTAGGTTTCTCATGCACATCTAACCGTTGCCTGCCACGTAGCGTACAACGCAGTTGCCAAGCTGTCTGCCACCATGGCATGCCATTGACAACCTAAAGCAACCATGCTCCTATACCTTTAAGGCCAAGACTTATCAACTTATGCCACGTGGCATCCCTACGTCTCAATTGGCCTTTCCTAGGATATCAGATATAAGTTTTATACATATCAAAATAAGATGATGTTGTCGCAATTGCTTTAAAGGAGGCGGTATTGCAGGGACAATCTGAGATTAAAAACCACACGAGCAATTTGAGCAAAACAGAAATCTTGATTGTGCTCTGGGTTGCAGCCAGCCTAGGGATTACACATGCAATTGAAGAGGAAGGCGATTGGTCTACATCAGAGAAGGAGGATCTGTTGCAGAGAATCTGGAGAGTAGATCAATCAGGAGAAATGGTCAATCTATGCCAATAATATAGTTGTATCCCTCTTGTGCTCATGTATGCCCATCATCGCGGCACAAGCATACCCGGAGCAAGGGCACAAACAAGTACAAGGCACAAGAGCCATTTCACAGCCTTGCACAAAAAATACATGGCACAATCGAGTCCTCTGATAGTCCTTCACAAGAAGCAATCTTCGCAGAAGCAATTCCATCATCACGGCCAAATAGGAAAGAAGATGCACAAGCTCGCGAAAAGTTGCACTATCTAAGCTAGAATTCGGACTCTGCAACAAAAAACATGAAGCTTCAACACAAGTATTGGCGTCCAAGATCCGTGAAAAGGATGTTGTTCCAACCCCACAGCACTATGCCGTCAATTCGGAACCCTCAGCCATCAATCTCCAAAATCAGATCCTATCCTATCCTATCCTATCTAAAATCAGATGAGGAGGGTTGCCGCATCTGGAGAATAGAGGAGGAGAGCTGACGTTGAATAGGAGATGTTCATCTCTTTTCTCTTCATCTCTATTTTTGGGTTGCGCGAAGGGCATACCCCTAGAAGAGGAAGGGAGAAAATGGGAATACCCAAAAAATATGTTGAATGGAGGGTGTCGATTGAAGCTAAAGTGATATTAAACGCTCAAGATACCATTTCCACGGTTGGAGATAATATCCACAAAAAAAAAAGGAAAAAGGAAAAAAAAAAACATACCTCTCGTTCCATTGTATTTCGAAAGTGTCAGTTGTTACTACAGATGCAGACAGAGGTATGAAGAAACCCGGAGGAGAAGCCCCTGCTAATTGAATCGGC
The DNA here is from genome assembly GCA_011763485.2 of Isoetes engelmannii. Classification (NCBI taxonomy): domain Eukaryota; kingdom Viridiplantae; phylum Streptophyta; class Lycopodiopsida; order Isoetales; family Isoetaceae; genus Isoetes; species Isoetes engelmannii. The sequence continues at coordinate 4,617 of JAANSK020208980.1, forward strand.
ATGTATACAATCTGATAAACATATCTGATGAAGTAAGAAGAATGAGAGTACATTTGTTGGGGGGCATTTTGAGCTTGGTGCGCCTATTTTCTTGAAAATTGTTGTTATTTCAGTTAAAAGTATTTTCTTGCCAAAAACTTTGAAATTGTGCTTCGGTCTGTAGCTTTTGAAGGCAATATTGTATAGAATCTTCGCAGGCCGTGTAGAAGGCCTGCATTTCTGATTGTATAAGCTAATGTCCTACAAATGGAAGGCAATTTCTTTACAATTCTGAAACAGGGGTACTGATTGGCTTGTGGTTTTTCTAGAAGATCTTATTCAAATTTGTGGAAGGACCTCGTTGTCAATAAATTATTTTCAGACTACTTATTTGTCTCTGAATATACATTTGTGCCGAATTGTGAGGATGTTGAGGTGCAATTGCTTGAGAGTTGGTTGGGAGAATTCACTGGTAATGCAAAGTTTTGCCAAGATTTTGGGGAGTTTTACTTCAGTCAACCAGGTATCTCAAATCATCAGTCTATGGCCCCTTTTTACTCAAAATAAATTAAAAAAAAAAAAAAAAAAAAAAAAAAACTAGCAAAAAGGCGCAACAGAAGGCTTGGGCATTTTTTATTTTGTTTTTTGGGTTATTTTAGGCTTAGATTCCTTTTTGCATTTGATTAGGTTAGTTGTTGAAAAAAAGAAACACACTAAAACTAGATGAACAAAGCAACACACTGGACCTACCACATTACACAATCTTCTGACGAAAAATATCTTGTGTAAGTTGAGATATCCTTGCAGAGATATTAGACTCCCTAGAGTCATTTTGTACGTTCAAAAGACTAAATGTTAAGTTCAAAAGGTTGAGATTATGCTCTCGTCTATTTAGGCATAAAATGATAGGTTAATGACCCTAGTCTAAAAGATTCCAACAATCTTTGGAGGTATCACCCTTCCTTCTTACTTGTAACCACCAAATATACTAGTTTGAAAATTATTTGTTACCTTCCTAAGCAAGTAGACCATACAAAAGCACAAACATGAAACTAGCAGTAAGGCAGACATTGGGCCAAATGTTGGGTGAAGAAATAGAAAAGATGGATGGGTAGATGGAGATAAATGAAAAACGAGAAGATGAGAAATATAGAAGATAGGGATTAGAAGAATTCTTTTTGTGATAAGCATAGCACTTACATATTAAGTGAGATTGTTGAATATGTTTGCAACTGCTTATTCAAAGAAGCCCAATTCATGATATTGATATAGAGAGAGGCAATAAGACTTTGAATATATTTCGAGATACTGAATAGAATGTTTGTACCCAACACTAAAGAAGAGGCTCTTAAAATGTAAAGCACATAAAGCATCAAAGCAGGTGTGTGATTTAAAAGGAGGTTTAATCTTTTTTATATGGATCTTAAAAACCACTAAATTATCACATGTTCCTTCAATCATTTATAACATTGAGAGTGTGTATTTTTTTTTTTCTTTTTCTTTTATTGAGAGTAAGGTTGGTGGGATTTGCACCCGCCCACGTCTCCCACCCAATAGTAGTCAGTGGGTTTTGAACCCTGATGGGTGTGACCCCAACCCAAGGCCTTACCACTAAACCACCACCGCGATGGGCACATTGAGAATGTTGTAAGTCCCTTCTTAAGCCTATCTCATTTCTTCTTATTTCAGAAAACGTGAAACTTGTCCACATTAGGTTTCCTCCTTATTTCATATATTTCATTATTATTTTTTTTTATTTTTTTATTTTTGTTTTGTTTTGAAGGCACGTATTTTTATATATAAGTGAAATAAGTACATGGCTTAAAGCCTTATTTAAGGCTCCACATAATTCATTATTGTGTAAGAACTAACCCATCCTAACATCCACCCATCCAAACGCACGACTTGTCCATGTTAAAATGTCACAACCCAACTGAACGTGTACAAATTCGAAAAAATCATTCATAAGCATTTTAAGGACGTGTACGAAATTGGAAAAATCATTCATAAGCATTTTAAGGACAAGTCCATATTCGTGCTCTCAAGCATATGGGACAAATCTAAAGCGGTTGATTGCATGGACGATTTTCTGTGCAACATATGACGACCAAAACATTAAGGCTGATTGCATAAACATTTTTGTAGATCGTATTGGGTCAAACGAAAAGTAAAAAAACAAAAAAATGAGGAATTGCAATATTGTTTATGGAAGTAACTTATAACGTTGATGTATTTATACAATAGAAATGAATTAGTCAACAACTGTGTCGTCTCCTTTGCTTGGGTAGAACTTGCAACAATCCAAAAGTTGTCTCTCATCTGGTGTGCTCTAATTATAGATCTATTTTTGAGGCCATATTTGGGATGCAGTCCCCTCTTGTGAAAATTAACTGACTTCTACATTTTTTCAATGCATTGTATGTATACTGGTTCTCAAAGAATATAGAGGCACTAAAATCTTGTTTGCACTTGGAGCGCAATACCCACTGCTCAGATGGAGGCCAATACTTGTCACACTGCAATTCAACCAGTCAGATAAGGAAAGCAGGTAATGCAATAACTAAATGCTGATACTTGAAATGCTATGATATGCTGAGGATAGAACATGTACAGTGTGATGGTAGCAGTAAAATTTGGTTGTTTAATCCAAGAACGACATTCTACTCCTTTATATCCCCTAATGATGTGTCCACAGATACTTCAACACTCACATAAAGCCATGCATGGCCAAGTAGTAGCGGCTGCTGCTGTAAGACCAAAAGAAAAGAAAAGCATCCATACTTACATATATGCAATTCAATGCTGAATTGCCATAGCCATAACTAGGAGGTCTGATGTCTGTCTGACCTGCTACATGACAAACCTTACAACATGCACTGCAGATCCCTTTTCAAAGATTTGTAGTTCTTTCTATCCAAATGTTGTTGCCAGACATCTTTGACATGGCAGTCAACAGATGATAGAAGAGCTTCGCCATCTCCTCTCGATATCGTGTTGTATTCTCTGTATTCTCTGTGGTAAGCATTTAAACAACAGTTGATCCAGAATAAAAAAGGGACAAGGCATAAAATCTGAGTATACAAATTTGTATCAGACTTTATAGACTATGATGCATGCAAAATATGTCAGATCTAATTTTACGAGCATGGCAGTTAGGCTACTGATCTCGCTTGAAGGTGTAAAGGCAGCTAAGGTTGTTTTATTTTATTTCTGAATGCATGTTGTGGTGCCAAATCATTGGCATTGGGCAGGTTGATTTATGTGTATGTTTTGTTTCGGCCACTAGAACTAGATGTCATTTTGGTTAACGCCCTTTCCAAAGTGTATGCTAGTTGTGGCTCCCTTCTGCACATGAATACTCAGTAAAATATCTCAATTATATGTAGTGTAGTAAAATGTCTCAATTAGATGTAGTATCTTGGACCACTCTCAATGCAGCTTATGAGACGCATGGATATGGAAAAGGATGCATCAAGAATCTCTTGGAGTATGCAAAATGAAGGCTTTAAACAAACATGATGCATCTTCATTCTTATCTCAGGGCAGCAGTTTGATGGGATAGCGGTGTCTAATAGGCATGCATGGCTAGAGCTCCAACAGACTTTGGCCCACGACTTGAAGAGAGCTTTGTTAATCTACTGACATGTTTAAGATCAATAAAGACTTTGACATAATATTGCGATACACCTATGAAACAAGTTTAAAAGGGTGTGGCTTACCTTATCTTTCAAAATTAGATCATTGGTTACTCACTTCTTCCTGCCTTTTGGGCGCTACAGGACCAATATGACGTCTTTCTGAGCAATCATAATCTTCTTACGTTAAAAGCTAATCACTTTGTCATGGCTATCATTTGTACAGGTACATGCCTGCATATTCAGTCCTAATTCTTAAACAAAGCAAACAAAGGAAATAGCAGAAGAATAAACACTCATGCTGAATCCGAAATAAATACCAATCTCCTTACTTTATTATTGCAGATGGAAAGACATAGGTGTCAAGCTTCCACAGCTTCAACTCAGCAGAGGAAGCAGCGTTGAAAATGCCATGGCAATGGTCGTAGCATATATTGAGAAAGGAATTGGCTCAGCCAATGCATCCTGTTTGAAAATAAATCTAGTCTCAATAGAATAACTCCACCAAAGCTATAAGCTATGTACTTCTTAAGTAATGAGAAAGCTCATGCCACAAATTAATAACCTAAGTACTTACTCTTAGCAAAATAAAAGTCCGGTGCATCATCCATGTATCATTCTATTCTTGCTTGAAGAGAGCTTTGATAATCTACTGACATGTTTAAGATCAATAAAAACTTTGTCGTAATATTGTAATACAACAATGGTGTTGGGGTGATGTTGCATTTTGCAAGCTTTTTCATGATCAAACAGGTCCTCTGCAAAAGCTAAAGCGGAAAAAATGACAATAAAAGACATTAACTACGGCTATTTGGAATGCCAAGATATGGCTCAAAACGGGATATTTCATAGAAATCAGTCATCAAACATTTGTATCTTCGCAAATCTTATGTTTGAATGTAACTAGCCGATTAGGCGAATCCTTTTAGGACCAAATGGCAAGAATCTGAGCTTGGTTTTGGGCTATATATAGTGGGAGTATGCCATGGCTATACATACAATTCCTATCCCCGAGTCATGCATAAAAATACTTCGTTTTCACAAAGTATTGATTCTTGTAAACAAAATTCCAAATTATAAATAGGACTCAATTTTAAGTCTGGTTAGCACTAATGCCTTAAAGCCATAAATTGGATACTTTTTAAGCAGCATGGCATGGCTTTGAAATGTATTAAATTTTAAGGTCATTTGGGCATTCTGAGCAACTCTTGCTTTTGAATGCTTTTTAGGAGCAGCACGTGACAGATCACAATTAATCTAGTTTTAAGCACCAGCAAATGACACCAGACCTTATAATTGTGGCATGGATCATGATAGTATCCGCATCTCCTTATAATGCTATTCACATCACATCTCTAGCACAGAACATAAACAACCTATTAGTTTTTTGTTTTGAATTCGAGCTGTGGTAGAGCAGAGCAGGTGATGCTTGTATTCACTCCATGTTTAATTTGCCAATCACTAAGAAGATTCATGAAGAAGTCATTACTGATCTAATATCATAAAGCTCATAGCTCATAGCTCAACCAAAAGCAATGTGATGCAGAGCACAAAACTTCTGGTCATCTACCCAATTCTAAAGGGAGCTGAAACCTAAGATCACCCAGCCGCCTGTATATGGATAGTCTACTCTGCAGAGGATCTCATAGCAACTTCACTGTGCTTCAATATGTAAAGAAAAGCACTAACCAAGAAAGCAAGGGTTGTGTCTAGATACCTTGTTGAAATGGATTCAGGGATCTGGAGCAACCGAATCTGGATCTGGATCTGCGGCAACATGAAGGAACAAATTTCACTCGCAAATCAATGCATACTCTAATCTTCCCATCTCAAACTTGCCAATGATTTATAAGACTCCAGGAGGACACTCAGGAGGGAGAAAAAAAAAAGAAAAAAACTACATAGCTAACAGGCCTGAAAGAAAAACTACAAATGCAAAATATGTACCAACGGGAGAGCAAAAGCTGGAATACATGGCGATTTAAACCACAGAATCTCCAAACTTCGACATGGTTGCCATCCCTTAGCCATTATCCTGGATGCTCCATAGCCATAGATCAGAAAGAAAATCGTTTTTCCTCAGCATGAACGCTAGGGTTTGAGGGACGCAAGCACACACCTGGTCATAAAACCAGGTGCAGTAGAAGGGGAGGGAAAGCTATGGCGGGGAGGGAATGGTAAAAGGCAAGAAATGGTCAACGGAGCAACAAGAACAGTGTTGTAGGGCTGCATTTCTTACGATTCAAGGAGCCGGCTGCAATGCCACAGAGGCAACAACAAGTACAAAAAAAAGATCCGGGCGAAGGAAGGAATCGGATCAGAGAAAGGGAAATGAAAAACAATCTTAGAATGAGGTCGATCGATCAGCGAGAAGAGGAGAGAGTTTGGCGGCATTTCTGAACAGATACGGTTCAGCTATTTTTCTGAACCGTAGACGAGTTTGGATCAAAATCAAACGATTTAGAATCAGGCCAGGTCAATTTTTAGGACACGTGGATAGGCTAGGCTTTCAGATAACTTAAGACCCCTGGTTGGGCTGTTGCGCTAGGGGGGGGGGGGGATTAAAAGCTGGAGTTTGAATGCAAAAAAACTTAGGGATCAGTCTAAACTTGAGCTTTTTGAACAAATTAAAACTGTGAGACAGTTAATGATGGATGATCCTAGTAGTGTAAGCCTCCATGACGAGGAAAACATGTTAGAAATTCAAATCAAGAATCTTGAAGAATATCATGCTAGAGGGTTAGCCCTTAAGGCCAAGATTACCTATGCCAAGAGCTGGACAACCTTTCTTCTGCCTTCTTCTTCAAGTAAGCCACACTATCACTGATGATGCTTCTGTTAGGGATCATTTCTTTCAAAATTACAAACCTTTGAAAGATGGAGATCTTGATTACACATGAATTAATGCCAAAGAATTCATGGTCAGAAACCAAGAATTCATGCAGAAATTCATACACCCAAAAACATACAGTAATGGGAGAAAACTGGTGTCTCTATTCTCTCTGACCTCTGGAATAGGAAGAGATGGAGATCGTGAGATGAGATGAGTATTCTAGGTCTCTTATCTAGTACAGACAAGCTTATTTACAAACACCTGCTTTCTTGTCTCAATGGCATTAATTCATGTGTAAGTACAGATGATTTCAAGTGGGTTCTAGGGAATTCCAAAGATTACAAGGTCTCTAAAGTTTACAGGCTGATTTCTGAACCTAAATTGGATAGGCTTCCTCTTAGGTGGAATATAGCTCCTAATGTGTTCATTAGGATGCTCAAAAATTGTTGAAAGACCTATTGTCAGCAAAAATCCAACTTATGGCATGGCTCTCACTTCATCTTGCAATCTCCTCTAAATGCTATATAAAAAAGAGGTTGCATAGTAATAACCCGTCCTTTGATGTTACTTGTGATATGTGTAAGGGGGCACCTGAATCTGTTAATCATATCTTCTCTTGCCTTCGTCTTGCTCCTTTTTGGGAATGGTTATATGATATCTCCAATAGTGCTGGGTATAGAATTATGTTCCAGAACTCTATTTCCCAATTCTTAAGGGGAGACAAACATCTCTGTCAATTCATTGAAGAAAATTGCCATGTGGAGTATTTGAAAATACATGAATGCAATCTCAATTGGAAAAGAAGTATGGGAATTACAAGTTTAAAACTGCTTTTCTTGATTGAGATGTCTGTTGTTGCTATGCCTGATAGATCCAAAAAGAAAGATGATTTTGATAGCAAGTGGCTTGCCTTTGGTCATATTTTGTTGGAAATTCTTATTTCTACAAAAGTAATCATGTCAACCTCTCATCTAATGACTTTGTTTATTACGAATTTATTGAATGTTTTAACAGGAATGCTTAGTGGTCACGCTCAAATTGATGATATTTGTGACAATGAAGCTTGGGCTCGATTGAGTAGTATGGGTCTGCACCTACCTCCTCCAAACTTAGGGCCATTTGTTGTTAGGTTCAAAAGCATACTCCTGGATGGCTATCAAGCATGGATTCTTGATATTTTGTTGTTCTCTTTCAGTTCTTTTAGGTCTATTGATCAGTTCTTGGCTTTTAGAAATAATTACTATTATCATCTGGGAAGCTTTGTGGCTGAGGGGATCAGTGCTTTGATTGAAATCAACTTCTTTTTCCTCTGATTGATTGTCTCACTTCATAGCTGGAATGACATTCTTTGACAAAATCTACCAAGCCTACTTCAATTTAACAATGGAAACATGTTTGATGACTGCATCTGGTTATAAGATGAAGAGGCCTAAGGAGACAGAAGAATTCTTGTTGAATTTCTGTTTGGGCATTGCACTACTGTTCCTTATCATGCAGTACTTCTCTTTGGGCGATGTTGGAGTCCTACTCTTACTACTGTATATTATCCAACCAATTTTGGTAGTTATGGTCCTTCTCGATGATCTCACAGACCTTCATACAATTTTCTCGGGGAGAAGGTTCATCGGCTTAGATTATGCTTTAAATTTTCTACTCTACTACTTAAGTTTCTTTTGTTGGACCGGGGGTTATCCCCCAAACTCCTCATAGTTTATGGTTTTGTTTCTTTATGTCTATACGTTGTTGGATTCATTTTCCCAACATACAATGTACTACCTTTTATTGAGTAATTAAAGATCCCCAAAAAAGGGTATGTATTCATTTCTAGGTAACTTTCAATACACAGGTCAATATTTCAGCTATATATGCGACTGGACGTAGCAGATTATTCAGCCTTTAGCAGCAAGCAGAGAAAAAACTGGTTGCAGAGGCTTCTTTATAGGTTTTGTAACAATTTGTATTGGTCGAGGGGTGCAGCAGGTTATGAAAATAGGTGACCTTTAAAAACAAACATGCGCTCTATTTCCTTAGCCGGATTTGGCATGGCCAATGTCATGCATGGAAAATGTGTTTACAGGGAGCCGATTTTTGCATGTACAACAATGGAATTTTTTACCTTCATTAGCGATTTATTTGGATTTGGATACTATGGATTGGTTCCAAAAAATCGTAAGGACCAGTTCGTATTTGATATTAAAAATTCGTGATCAAGACCTGGAGCTAGTAGCAGCCTAAAACATCCATTCTATGGCAAAGAATAACAGATGTTTGCTCGTATCTGGTAAATCTGTGGTGAAGGGCGCTTCTACACTTCTTTGAATCTTCTGGTCAAGACTTGGAGCTCCTGTTGCAGCGGTTCCAAACAGATCTGGTTTTGGGCAGAGAGGTTTGAACATGCCCATGTTGCAGCAATTCCTCCGCTCTTAATGATTGGCTATCAGAGAGTTTGAAGAATTAATTCATGGTATGCAATAGAGTTGTAGGTTTTTCTATGTTCTTTTTTTTGCACAAAAGCGATGTCTCCAGTGCATTGTGCTTAGGCTCAAAATGTTGAAACCGTGCCACCGATCCTTGGAGCAATGCTTAGGTACAGTTGCATATGGTTTCAAGATGAGCCACCATCGATCCTTCGAGAAGTGCAATTGCATCTCATGGATGTGGAAGGAGCGTCCATAATCAGGTTCTTTATGATGTTTCATACACTCTCATGCTAAATGCTATATTCAAAGTTGTATTTGTTTGTGCTAAGGAATTTTATGACAAAGCTATATCTATTGGACAGCGATGATTTCATTATTTGTTTGGGCTTGCTAGCAGCTAGTGAAAGCTAGATATAGATTGCTTTGTTCTCCTTGGCGCAGTGCAGCTTCTTTTGTAGGGGCAGTAGATAGATGAATGCTATTAGTTTGTAGTGCATAGATTAGTTTGCAGGTTGGATAGATCTGCATGGAATGCCTAGGGCCATATATTTCTGCCTTCTTGCAATTATGGCTTTTGAATGCTGCTTAGGCATAGACTTGTGCATTGGACATGTAGCTTAGTGTTAGATTTAGATCTAGGTTTCTCCTTTGTGGCGTATAGGAATGTCGTGTTGTCTGAAAAGGATACACATCAGCAAAAATTAATCTTGCCAGTGGATTTCCAATTTTAAGATCACGTGGCCGATGAAAATAGAAAATCTAGCAAAAATTACATCAGTCTTTCTTTCTTGTTCATTTTTCTCACCAATTCTGTGACGCTCCCTGACGGTATACGATGCTCCCATCGTATAACGTCGGGGACATTCCCCTTCCCAACGGGTCGAACCCTTGGGTCGGGCCCTCCGGACACGTGGAACACTCAGGAGGGCTGA